>LR137139.1:366-53407 GCA_900659605.1 Tisbe holothuriae | reverse complement strand
AGAATGTGGAAATGCACAACAATGACTTGATTGATATTAAGAGCTCTTAATGCGGCTATTACTCGTCTACAAGGGAGGAATTGGAGTATCAATGCAATGATCATTTTATATGTCTAGAATGGAACGTTATTTCACCCTAGGCTTGATAACAAACGAATGTATCATCTTGCCCATTGTATTGCTCACACGTCTCTCTCCCCTTACCCAATAAATTAGTTTTCCCGAAAGTTCTCTTAAAGGGTTGGAAAGTTCTTTTTGGGGGAGGTCTGAAAAGGGGTTTGGAACGAATGGTGATTAAAAGCAACAATTGCATCTTGAGGAAATGAAAACAAAAGGGAAACTTAGGGGGAAGATCGAGTTCCAAATTCGTCACGGGCGGAAACAATAGTTGAAAGGAGTGTTATTAGAGCATGGATGAAATATTCGAGTAAGATGTATTTAAATTTATATAGCAGACTTTCGAATGGAAGTCTGTAGTAGATGATGTTGCAATATTTGTACATCTCTTTTCTCCTTCCTCATTTTGCCGGTCGATCGATTTTTTGGCCTTTGACAAGAAACGTCATCTTTTTTGCTTGCTCCCCAGAGCAGCCATGTTTGGTAATCATACTTTTGGGGGAGGAAACTAGGAAGGGAGGGACAAGTATACTCATTTTCTAAGATCAACGGAGGAGGGTGGCGACTTTCAGACTAAATAATCTGAGACGGTAACTCCATATAAAATTTGCAGCAGTTGTGACTGTGATCAACTATATTAAAGATCATGTTTTGCCTCCAATTGCCACTTTGTTTGTCTGTGTGTATGTACATGTCCACCCTCATTGTACCTTGTCTGTCCGCCCTGATCTGATGATGTCACTACTTCCTGTTTTGTTCGCATATGTTTTCAGTGCCCAACCGGGGGAGGGAGGGGAAGAAGAAGAAGAAAATGAGAGAGCTTGTTTGTTTGTTGTCGTAAAGTTTTGCTTCAGTGAGCAATACGATTACTCTGAATTATGCAGAGGGGTGTAATGCACGAAGGTAAAGAAGAGTGCCTAAAATTGAATTATACACAGAATTTATGATAAACTCAAAAAGAATACACTGTACTAGTACACTGATAATACGCTTCTAGGATATCTGTTAGTACACGGAACCATAGAGTAAAATTCCGCTCAACCTCCAGTCTACATTGCATGATCTCTAGGAACAATAGTACTAGTAAAATAATGGTCCAATTCACAGTACAACAGGGAAATCTGCATTATTATCCAATTGAATCCACTAAACCAATACTTTCATATTACGGAATGTCACCTTGACTCCTCGTTGAAATAACTGCACACAGGAGAAGGAGAAAGATGCACTTTTGGCGCGAAAACCAATATCCGATGATGATGATGATGAGTGAAAACAGCGCTGGGATCAATCTGGACGACGAGGTCGTTTTGATCCGAATGGCGTTGGATTGTGGAATCGATGTTATTGGGCGGAATATTGCAACGGGATAAATCCGATACGGACAGATCTATCGGTGTGTTGACAAGCAGGGTTTCGGTTAAATACCTGCTTAAAGTTAAAGGCTGAATAAATTTTGTGTATTCATATGTCATGGCATGATAGTCTATATTCCACAGTCATGGGTAAAAGGTTTGGGATAAGGACATAAAAGAAATAATTTAATGCAAATATTGATGCCTTTTTGCAATTATAATAATGTGTGTTACTCGGAAAGTTGTAAAAAACTTGTAATTGCACACATTTATCAGAAAAAAAAAATACTTTTTTGTTCGTGGAAGTACTCGATTGTACTACGAAAGCGATACTTACTTCAATAATTCATTCGATGGCATTGCTACTAATGCATTAAAGCTTAGTATTTTTACCAGTACAGAAGAAACTCCTATGCACAACAAAAACGACCTTTGACCTAAAATGCGAATTAAAGCTTAGTACTTGTGAAACCCCAATGCACAACATAAACGACCTATTGCCATTTACACTAAAATGCGAATAATTCGGAATAATAGATTCTTCTTTTTTTTCTTTTTGCAGAGCAAATTTGTATATTTTTCTTAAATATGAGCTCCAATTAAAACGCAATTAACTGAATGCTTCTTGTGGGTGAATCAATCAAAGAAAGAAAATCATAAAACACAAATCTATCAGACGACGATTATATACTTTTTCTTTTTCTTCTTCTTCGGACAAAAGCGTTCTCATATTAATAACATTATATTCTTGTGTGTTTGGGTGTCCTTTTGTGTCTTGAGTTCTTGCACGATAAACGAAATCGGGGTTCTTTTCTCTTCTGGACAGACAGACAGCAGCGGAGGACGTGCAGACGTGCCCACTGAGTGAATAGTTTAATATTAAAAACAATAACGACGACGACGACGCCAGCAGCGGCGGCGGCGGCGTCTGCAGGCAGCAGAGGCTAGTAGATGTAGCGTTTAAATGTAATATAAACTGAACAATAATGAATTAATATAATCAAAATTGCTGGCCGAGAGAAGTCTGTTGTGCGTGTTTTTTCTTCTTCTTCTTCTTTGTCCGTCCGAATTCATTCGTTTTGTCCGTCGTACGAGTACGTACACTCAAGTTAGGCCGTTTTTCAAGGGATCAGAGTTTCGTATCAAATCTTAGAAGCGGGTTCATCATGTAAATGAAATGGGGGACGAGGGGGGCAAACAGAAACGTCTGGTTATAAACATCCCTTTTTAGACTCGTTTCGCCTACTTTAATTCTACTAATAATAAATATAATAATATGTCTGTCCCTCTGTGTGTGGTTATCGTTTTCTTCTTCTTCGTAATAAATAATACGACAAACATTCAAATCTGGTGTTTGTTCTTCTTAGTTTTCTTCTTCATTTTTAAAAACGAACATTCAGCATATTTATATATGAATAAGACATGAAATAAAAAACCGATCTCGGTTCGTTTTATACCCATTTCAGCTTCTTCTTCTTCAAGTAGTATAATAATAGTAATAGTATTTAGTAATAATATAATTAATAATAGTATATACGTTGTGTGGTTTGCGTTTTATATATAAACTTTTTGTGTTCGGTAGAGTAACAATTTCTTTTTTCCTTTTTGTAAATTATACACGAAGTGTCTCATCGCTTTTATGCCAGCTTTAAATATAACGAAACGTTCTCTATGAAGTGAATAAATAATGAATTGTTAAGTATTTTTCGTGTTTTTGAAAGCATAAAATATAGAGCGACATTAAAATAAATACTCAGGTCATGTCAATTATTGATGGGATAGAATTTCAGAACATAAAAAGCTTTTAAATGGGGCGTAAATAGAAGGCTTTGTTGGCAAAAAAAGTCAAATGTGGCAACATATTTTTGTCTTTAAAAGCGCAAAAATGCCACAATTTGTACCCATTCTAAGCCTCCTAAACAAATGTCTTTCTTCACATTAAAAACCAAGAATCCGCTGGCATGTCTCTTCCTTTTAAAAACGACTGAAAACATTATTGTATATGTATATATTATAGTAATATAGTAATGTATATCGCGTTTTGTTTTTGTGGTGTGTGTGCTTCTTAGTGCTTCTTGGCCGAGGACGAGCCCGACTGCTGGAGCTTCCCGAACTCGCTGTTGTAGAAGGAGAATCCGTGGAACTCGTCCTGCTTGATCGTGTTCACGATGTCGACGTTGACGGGCGTGAGCGTCGGGTCCTCTTTCGTGAACTCCGTGTCGAAGTTGAGGACGTCCTTTTTGCTCTTCTGCAAAGTTAAGTAAAAGTGAGAACAGGGTTAAGATGGGTCGTTATACAGAATGTGCTCGTAAGATTCCAACAGTTAAGGTATTGTGAAACATGTAATTTTACTCTTATAGAGGTTGTTAAATGTGATTAAAGTTTACTTACAATCTTTGGCCTGAATGGCGGCTTGATCTTCCTTGCCTCCAGATCCTCCCAGTTGATCTGCCTGAAGAACGAGTGATGCTTGATGGCCTTCTCGCCGCCGTGCGCGAGCACGCAGCCCAGCCGCTTGTTCACATTCTTCTGCATGAAGCCCTTGAGCACGGACACGGCCTCCTTCGACAGCCACACCGGGTACAGCACGTCGTCGTGGAGGATCGACTCGAAGAGGTCGTCCTCGTTGTCCGCCTCGAACGGCGGCTGCCCGGCCATCATCTCGTACATGAGCACGCCGAGCGCCCACCAGTCCACAGACGCGCCGTAGTCCATCTCTTGGAGAATCTGAAAATATCAACGGCATCGTGTTAGCTTTCGATCAAATATCCCCATTATTCGATAGTTTCGGTAGCTTTCGATAATAGTTTCGGTAGTTTTTGACAAACTCGTACCTCTGGCGCGATGTAATCTGGCGTCCCGCAGAACGTGGTGGTCGTGACTCCCTCCTTGATGCCTTCCTTGCACATGCCAAAGTCGGCAATCTTGCAGTGGCCCTCAGAGTCAAGGAGAATGTTGTCGAGTTTGAGATCTCTGTAAAATGTAAAACGGTTAAATCCGGATACGGATGGCATAGATATCGCTTGATTTTACCTGTATATAACCCCGTGCGAGTGTAGGTACTGCAGCGCGAGCATGACCTCTGCTGAGTAGAATCTCGCCCGCGGCTCGTCAAACTTGCGCGCACGTTGGATTTGGAACATGAGGTCACCGCCGTTGACGTACTCCATGACGAAGAACAGGCGCTCCTTTAGGGTTAAATTAGGTTGTTTAATGTGCATATAAGTGGGTTAAAGTGTTTATTAATTTACCTTAGTCTGGAAGCATGAATGCAGACTCGTGAGGAACGGATGCCTGGCGGCGAGCGCGAGGATCCTCTTCTCCGTCATGGTGCACTCGACGTCGTCGTCCTGCACGATCACCTCCTTCTTGAGGACCTTGATGGCGAACACCTCCTCCGTGTCCTTCTTCTCGGCGAGCATCACCTTGCCGAACGAGCCCTTGCCCAGGACCTTGAGGAAGCGGAACTCTTCGAGGGAGACGCGTTTGCCGCCGCTCTGCCGCTCCACGAGGTCGGCGAGGGAGTGCTTGCCGGGAGGGCCAGCTGGAAAAATTAAAGATTTAAGTCAATAAATTTGCATCCTAATTCGTGTCTTCATTGGAATAAAGAAGGGGTTTGATACATTGAATGCTTGCATTTATAACGATTCAGATATCAAACAAGTTTATTGCCCTATTAAATATGAAACGTGGTCCTTTATGACTCGAATTCACTCTCAGTGATTTTAACGCTGCTCCGGTTTTATCTTTTTTGCTTTACGATGATTAGAATGGTCCAATTCGAGGCACGGAGAACCCATAATTTTTCATTTTACTATATGGAATAGGTGGGAATGATGACTCACACCCTAGGGATGCCATATTGTTAGAACATTATCAAGTAAAATAAGGCTAAGTGGCATCGCTAAAACTAATTAACACTATTGGCAGCATACTCTGAGAGTATAATTAAGCCAAAATCACTTTGAACGTTTCTACTTTTCATGATGATTATTTTCATCAAGCTTCTGAGTTCGAAAAATAGCCCAATAAACGTCAAGCAACCCGTTTTAACACCTTCTTTTTCTTGGCTTGCTAAACAAAAGGTCAAACATTGAGAACTCCGTTTATGTCTTCTCGGAAAAAAGTGCAAAAAGAATTAAGGCGACCAAAAAAGTTATATTTTCCAAGCAGAAACAAAAGGATCGTTTCTGCCCATTTTTGGACACCCAGAATTTTCTATTTACTTTTGCCTCCAAATTTGGACTGATCTGTGTCTTATATGCATTACTCATGAGATTGTGTGGGCAGCCATTTTAACAAATGTCTAGACACATGCACAGTGGTTTGATCTATTTATTATTTACCTGGCGCCGCTCCTGATGGCAACCCTGATGCCTCTGGAAGGTGCTTTTCCGCCAAGCGTTTGTCCATCTCAATCTGAGCCTTGATTCGAAGGGCCTCGATCGCCTATGAGACGAAAAAAGCAATTAGTACTCCACAGTATAATGAAGTATAATTAAATATGTATATTGAACTCACCTCCTTTTCTGCTGCGTCATGCGAGGCTGAGGCGGCGCCGCTGGCCTGACTACTCGCTCCCATCCGGGTGGCGTCGGAGGGAGCCTGGAGGAGGAGACAAAGGGACAGACAATGTTAGTACTTTAATCATGACCCCTTTATAATAATATTGGACAGATGCGAGGACACACATGAATGTTGGACTCGAGGCCAGAAATATTGACGAAAATGGATCAATTTTCTGCAAGTCCGTACTTGGTAATGGAACTATGGTGAAAATGCAACTGTGCCCATAATAAATTTAAATTCTGCATGTGGAACACATATCGCCAAGAAAGTCTCTAAATCTTTCCATAAAAGATTTGTGTAGCAACACCAAGATTAAAGTAGTTCGGATAAACTTTGCATAATGATTTCTTAGTGTGAAATACTATCAGACAAAAAATTGCTCTCAAATGTGCGTAATAATTAGCGGAAATACTGCAACAACTTTTACCAGCATATCAACAACTGAATCGGGCAGTTGTTGCACAGTTTGGATGTATTGTCCAAGCGAAGATTCAATGTCTTCCAACCAGCCCTGAAAATGCCTCTCCAGTCAATACGACTCGTATACTTTGGACGACATTAAAGCCTTTTTCATTAGTGATGACAAGCTCCTTATTACCTGACGAAACATCTTCTTAACGAGCCTCATTAATTGATCTTTAACGTAAAGTGAATAAAGTGTATTTCTTTATTTACCTTTGACCTCTTGGTGGCTGTGTTCGTGGGCTGCTTCGAGGACGATGTCGACTGCTGCCCCGACAGCTGGCTGGGCGTCATGCCCATGTCGTTGAGGATGTCGGCCAGCTGGCGCGCGTTGATGCCGCAGTTGTTGGCAACGTTCTTCTGACAACGTTTGTGCACATTTGTCTGGCAGGCTGGAATTAAGGAGGAGAACAAGGATGATGATAACGAGATGCACAATATTGTCAACGTACTCAATAATGCTATTATTCGGAAAGAATCAGGGGAGTAAAACTTGTCATATGAAGGACATAAATTTAATGCAGTGCTATAGCTTCATAGTCGCGCATGTTCATTTGTACGTATAATATTTAATAGTAATGATCAAGTGTATGGAAGTTATGTCTTTTATTATAACCTGGCTATATTGGTGATAAATGAATAAATATTCCATCTATCATCATACAGAATTTGAAACTTTCCTGAGGATACTAAAGTTAGTTAACGAAAGTTAGATCCTCATGCCCAACATAATTATCATGCATGAACTCTGCATTTATCTTTTCGGTTGACTGCGAAACCTTCTGCTACTCAATCATCCGACGGGAGAAGAATTCTTTTTTTCCGTCTACGATCCCCTTTATTTTTGTTCAATGTCCTACGAAATTATCCTTGCTTCATTGGACAATGTACAACTTTGTTTAATGCGCTCTAAGCTCAGTAGCTAAAAATAGTTTTGTGTATATGATGCTCTGAGGGTGCTTTAAAGTTTATACGTTAACCATACTCTTTGAATAAGGTTAAATGTACAAAGATATAAAGAGTGTCTGAATACACATGTTTTTCTTTGTTTTCTCTCTGAACAAATACAAAACAGCCAGAGTGATCTTTGTCTGGCAGTTGTGAATTGGCAAAAAATGTTATTGTGCAATAATAATAGCTAGAGAGGGATAAGTGGACCGAAATTGTTTCCCCACGATTTATGCGAAGCCGTAATTTCAGTTTTCCACTGCTTCTTCCCCTAGAAACAGGCTTTGTGTTCCGTTACATGACGATCTAAATAAAGGGCAATAAAATGGACATACAAGTCCGACATATATGGCGCAAACTTTATTACTAGAAGGTGTTGTTGTCACCCGTGTTTTAAAACAACTGTTGCCAATCGTATGTATTTCTACGGAAAAATATGCCTTTTCAATTCGGCACAGCAGCTTTTATTGCTTATAAAAACATTTTATATTCCGTTTTTGTTACAAATAAACCTCCTCCTCCTTATATTTCTGGCTTCCTGGATTAAAACATTAAAAAGGCGTTACTTTGCATCTGTTCGCTAAAATGTCACTTTTATTGCGACCACTAAAATTGGCACTAAATCACCGCAAAAAAATAAAACAGGCTTTTCCAGTTTTGTCTGAGTCTGTTAATATGGAATTTCCTGATCGTAATGGTTTGCCGGAGGTTGCTTTGAGTTCTTATAAACCGTCCCTTTGCATTTCTTAATAATTTGGAACTCACTTTTCATTGTTTCTTTAAATCTAACTGTGACTACTCATTGCAGTATAAGACTTCTTACCTTCACACTGTAGCCCCTGCCTGTATAGCCCGTAGAGAAGCGATCCGCAGTGGTCGCACCAGGTCAGCCTGCGGTACGAGTGGTTCACGAAGCGATGCGGGACATTGATGCCGAACCCAGTGGTGCGGACCTAGAAGCGAAACAACAACAATGAAGCTCAACTCTTTGGACATCGTAGCTTTAATCCTTACCGGCCCCTCCGCCTCCTTCTCCTTCTCTTTGACCCCTAAGCACTTTGTGGTAATGAACTCGTGACAGCGCTTGTGGACGACGCACACACAGATTTGGCACTGGTAACCCTGTTTGCCGAGGCCCCTGAAAAACGGATATCAATCACATTATATGTTAAACAGTCTAAAATATCGTTTAATAATCACCAGATGAAGTCTCCGCAGTGCGAGCAGAATGTGGGCTGCCTGAGGAAGGTGGCCATGAACTTGTGCGAGTTGACCTGGTGGACGCGCCTCTTCATGGCGCCGCGACGCTGCTTGCCCGCGAAGCCAGACTCCTGCTCCTTGAACTGGCGCATCGGGACGGCCGTCTCCTCCTGAGACGCCCACTGCAGCTCGATCTTCACGTGGAGCATGCCCTCGGGCTCCAGGTCCACCTGGAAACATTAGAACGTCAAGTATGCATTACGCGTCAATGACAATTAAAGTCTAATTATTCCTTGCCTAAAATTGTTTTATTGGACATTGCTCTTTGACGAAATGCCACCACTGCTACTCTAATATATCGGCCTTGCGGATTACAGCATCATTCCCGTTGTGTATATTCCACAAAATGCATTTTAAACGCATCTGCCATTGTAAAACGGCATTGATTAGCTTTTGTAGAGCAAGAGAAGAACGACGATCTAATGTGTTGATAATGAGGGCTGTAAACTGGGATTAGCAGATCGGGGCCTGTTTTACGACGTACGAATTATTACTACAAAGACTAACTGGATATGCCGTTATATCGGTTACTTCTTCCACGAATACAGTCAATAATACATGTGAAAAGTTTTACATCATGGCTTCCTAGTGGGCAGTAGTAATAATGATAATGATAATAATAATAGCCGCCTGTTACTGCCGCCATCATTCTTGTTTTGTCGGCCCAATTGAGCTATTTATGGGGAAGTGAGCAGTTATAACGACAACGACCTATAACGAAGAGACTCGATGAGCTCTGTGGGTCACTCCCGAATTTACAACTTGAAGAGAAGAAGGACG
Source organism: Tisbe holothuriae (assembly GCA_900659605.1). Classification (NCBI taxonomy): domain Eukaryota; kingdom Metazoa; phylum Arthropoda; class Copepoda; order Harpacticoida; family Tisbidae; genus Tisbe; species Tisbe holothuriae. The sequence continues at coordinate 43,916 of LR137139.1, read as the reverse complement.
AGAAATGCAGCACGTTGAAAAAATATATAGATCAGCCATGGGCATGTACACGACGCACTTAAAAGTGTTTTATAATGTCTGTGATTATTTCGGAGTTGGGCTAAATATAGTGAGAGGGGTAGAGTTACATTGTAGAAGAGGCATCTTAAAAATAAACTTTTTATGCGTTTTGCCTCGGCTTGGCAAACGATACACATACTTCAGAATGGAAATATTGGCCCGCTTTAGGATATTTTGTGCGTACGTACAGTTATATCGAGTTTGCATCTTTTAAAAGAGCTTCTTTCTCTAATATGAGTGAGTGCATTTGAGCCTATAGTGAGGCTATTGTATTGAAGAATTTTGATTCATTCATAGTTCAGAATGGGATTTGAGAAACCGATACTTTGACTGATCGAAATACAAACACACCCAAAGGACAGAAAAAGAACATTTCGAGGAATTTTGATATTCGATGAGGGCCAGACAAAATGTACTCTGTAGCTCTGCTGGAAACATAAAACTCGTCCCAATGTACTATATGAGGAGCCTCTAACATCCCAATTTTCAATTAGAATTAATTTTGGTAATTTCCAAGATGGTATAATAGAGGTGAAGCGGAGTAGAACTGCGAGAAGGGGACAAGTTCTTACCCCGTTGGCAGAACAAGACTAAAGGAGAGAATGAATAAGCAGCCATGTGTCTTTTTACAATATAAAGTAGTGTATATCATTCCTAGGTTTCTTGGCCACTTTCCCCCTAGTAGAGATTGATTATATAATTCCATTTATTCTTAATATTGTAAATAATGCAATCTTATTTAAAACAAAAAGCTTTAATCATAAGCTACTTTTTTCTGTCAATTTCTTCTGCTTCTGCCGTTGCTCTCTGCAGGGACGAATTTTATTTTGTCCAAAATCGAATTTTTTACCAAAAATCCTTTCAATACAGCCTATTGTGACGAAGAGATATTTCTTTAAGTACTGTAGCTCCATTATATAAAATTATCAGTTTAATAATTAAATTGATGCGAATTTAATAAACTTGAAGTAACAATGCAATGTTTTTGGAATAAAAAGCTATAAGATACATGTCAACCCTTGACTGTTTATGATTGGCTCGTGTCTGTCACGTGACTTGTCTCACGTAGAAAGGCCTGTGATTGGCTCAATTGTCGCACGTAGGCCTGTGACGTCATCACGTATTTCAGCTGCTGGCAAAGTGCGGAAACAAACTTTTCCTGATCTGCGCAACCTTTAAATATACCCGCCTTGGTAATTTCGAATCTAATGTCTCTTTGGACACAGTGTATCCCGTTTATTGTCTAGATATTATACCAGCAGTACATTTGTCAACGTTTCTCTTAGCCTTACAAATTCAAAAGTGATAATCAGCATAAAAAGAAAGTTTGCCTTTAAAGCCCCAATGCGATGTCCAGTACCTTAATACATATTATTCTTCACTGCTACTGCAGTTTTGTAAGGATTATGGAGTATTTCGTAAATCGTTAAAACTAAACGTCTTCCTAAGATTCCTCTTCCATACATCATGGAGCAACTGATCGTCGCCAGCCGTATTATTATGATTATTCTCCTACTTCTATCCTTCACACCCCCATATCTCTCCTCAGCTCTCGATCAGAACTTCCAATCGAGCGAAAGTCGTATAAACAACCGATCATGATAGAGCTCAGCATACGTGGACGCATGGGGAGCTGAGCAGATTGGCATTCAGTCTGTCGTGGTATTAGGGCGCCTCCATGCATGAATCTGGCCCTTTTTCACCATAAAACACATCATTTTCGACAAGTGGGGACGCTATAAGGACATGCTATCATGTCTAACTCCGAGCAATAGCTCTGTAGTAAAGAGACTATCTCTAAATGCCTTCTGGCAGCCCTATATGATCATACTGATTTGTGTTATTGCTTCTGTTCGTAGTACTGAGTGAGTGACTGGCAAACCGGAGCTAGCAGCTAGCTACTGGAAAGGGGGGCAAATTAGCTCTACTAACTATTCTGTTATCACATTGAAAGAAGGAAAAGTAAACGTGTTTGACGGTAGCGGACCGCTCCTATATAATAAAGATCCGGGTAAAACAAGCACTTCTCCAGCCGATTAAATGAAACCGCGTCGTCCAAGTTTTCTCCAAACATTTGCAATCTCCTTAATTCCTTCGTCCAACTTTCAGACGTCACAAGTTCAAATTCAATCACTACTTCTTTCTTTTTCCTATAGCACTCAACTTCTTCCCTTATTTACAACAGCGGACTTCGTTATCATCAACTTCTTCTTCTTCTGTTTTTATCACGGCCAATCTTAGCATGCGTAATGGTGACATAATAAAACGAACTTCCTTTCTTCTTACCCATAGATCGTGCAGCGGCTGCTCCTCCTTGTTGATGAGCTCCGAGAGGTCAATCTTCTGGTTGGCGATGAAGTCATCGGGCGGGATGGACGCGTCATGCCACACCGTCAGCCCGACCGTCTCCGCGTTCCGCAGCAGGTCCGTCGTAAACGTCTCATTCCACGTCGGCTCCTTCGTCTTGCCCTTGGAGCTCGTGCGCTCAATGTGAACCTCGTCCACGTCGATGGCCACGTACGGGTCGAGGTTGGACGCCGTCGCGCCGCTCGAGCCGTCAGTCGGCTTCATCAGCTTCTCGAAGCGCACCGTCAGAGACGTGTGCTTCAGCTCCTTGGCGGAGCACACTGTGATCTTCAGCCGACCATTGAACATGATGGCGCTGGACAAAGACACGCACTCACACTAGAATAGGGGGGGGCCTTGTCCAGGGCCTGGGGTACGGCTAGGCGTTAAGCGGACACTGGTTGGTACGACGGGGTGCTTGGCGTTGCAGTTCAGGCACGGGTCTCACGGCAATGTGTCTTTCAGATGAAATAAGGTGTTGCTAAAGTGTAACTCTCTTATGAAGGCCAAATCGACAAAGTCTGTCGTTTGGTCTTCTTGGTGTTCTGCTGATGCTGCTGCTTGTTCTACTACTTCTGCTGCTGCTGCCACTGGCTGCTGGGAGCTCAGCCCAACGATGCTTAGAGCAAAGAAAGGAACTTGGTCTTTCTCCTCCTCCTCCTTCTTCTCTCTTTCTTTTAGCATATGAGAGCAAAGAGAAAGCCACTTAGCTCTTCAAGACTACTTGCAAGACTCACTACTTTGATCAGCTCGGGGCTGACAACGGCGATTCACTGTAGTAGTAGTAGAAGAAGAAGAAGTAGTAGCTGCTGGCTGCTTTAGCTGAGAAGGAGGAAGGCACGGTGATGGTGGCGAAGGAATAGTCCTAGCACACGCACGCACGCACGCAATATCAGCGCAGCAAGTGCCTTCAAGAGCAGCAGCAGACCATGTTCGTACGGAAGAGGAAGAAGGAGAAGAAGAAGCAAGAGCTACCTTGCGTTGCCGCCCATGTAGCACTGCTGCTACGGCCAAAGTGAAGAGTAAAGTGTACGTGCAAGGCTGGCCCGTCCGTCCTTGCCGCTGCCGTTGCTGCTGCAGCAATGTACCGTATCTCTCACTCACTCCTTAACTCTCCGGCTGGGGCGTTGTACACTCACTGCCGTCCGTGGTAGTTGAATGTAGTAGTGAGAGTAGTTGTAGTAGTAGGTATAATGATAGGAGGGAGCTAGCTGCCTGTTGAGGGAAAGAGAGAGAGAGAGAGAGAGAGAGGGCAGTACTAACGTGCATATGTAAAGAATCGAACTATGAAAGAAGGGAATTATTTATGATATTTTAAGATCGTGTACCTTATGCCTATTAACGAACTACTGTGCCCATGTGTCCAATTTTGCCCATCTAACCCAAATTTTCATCTGTACCATTACTCCTTGATTTTGCCCTGTTCTGCAGCTTCTTTTTCAGTACTACACTCGTTGTCGTCAGGCAGAGAAGAAGAAGTAGAAAAAGAGAAGGTGCAAGTTCGAAAGAGCAAAAAGGCTGAAATGTAGCAAAGGAGGGAGGAGAGAGAGAGAGAGAGAGGAATAGAGGCAACAACCAAATGTCAACGAGAGAAGGAGGAGGAGGATTATTAGTAGTATTATAGCAAGCTGGGCTTTGTCCGACAGCGGCGCTAAAATTTATGTTGACTTTCATCACGGATGCCCTTTCCGGGTTCAGGAAAATTAGACTGTGATTAGGAGTTTTGGAAGTGTGGCAGGAAGGGTTTGTAAAAGTACGTTTCAGTTTTTACGGGAGAAGTGATATTTTGCGGTTTATTGTTTTATTATCGATGGGCAACAGTATTTACGCTCTCTATGTTATTTCAATGAAATTTTGACATATTGACTTGCAAATTCTTGTTTCTTTATGGACTAGTTCTTTTTATGTTCAAAGTACCGCGATTAATAAACGCGCGCCATAACTGTTGTTATCCCCAGCTGAATTTCGCGGTTCTATTTCTTCTACCAAGATTCCAACTTAAAGCATCATCATCTCAAAAGTGTCTGTATGTGGCTCACAATATATGACCCAATTTGACCGGTGTTGAGAACTTAATGACCTTGAATAAGCACTGTTGCCAAATGCAGAAGCAGCAGCAGCAGCGCGCACTTTTCTGCCTTCCTGTCGACGGGCAGCCTGGCTCGCGCGCACGGGCAAGGCGGCACGATATTGCAAGCTGAGCCCGCCTTTCTCTCTCACACACTCACTCTGTGAGCGCTCAGTGGGCAAAAACGTGAGTGGGGGGAGGGAGTCCGTTGCACTTAATGCTCTCACTGCTGCTGTCCTTACGAGGGCCTCACTCACACTGCCTGGCTGGGCGGGAGAAGAGCAGTATCATGCAGCTGGCCAGCAGGGCAGTGCACTAACCCTAGGAGGAGAAGAAAGATGCTCCCAAGCTGGAGAAGGAGTGCTCAGCAGAGTGCGTTGCCTGCTTATGCTGCAAGGATGCATACGAGGTGGAAGAAGAAGAAGAGAGAACACACGAAACAGACTTGCAAGAAATGAAATAAATTGCACTAAATATGATTTTCCAGCTTGACTCGTATAAATGATTCACGATTCGAGAATGTGTGAACATTATTGAATGTCAGATTCTTAGGACATGATAAATTCTTGCATTGAATGAAATATTGATAAAAGAGAACTCAAAGAGGAAAATCTTTCAAATATGCAGCATTATCAGCAAATAACGAGAGTAGGACGCGTACATTTCATGAGGGTTAGGAGACCTCTTTCTCTGCCTTAGTTGACACTTTCCTCTGACAAACATACGGGTTGCTGAGTGTTCTCCGTATAATTTCATAAGATGTTCCTATTATTTGTTCAAGGAGTGCCTAAAAGTGCATCGGTTAGAAACCTAACTTCTCATCTCGTTTTCCTGGTATCAACTCGACATAAGAATGTCTCCTCTCTCTCTTTTCATGATGGAATCAACAGCTACTGCTGTTGCTATGCAGTATTAATGGTGGAAAGGAGAAGGAGAAGAAGGTTTCTTGAAAACCGCACAGAAGAAAGAAAGAGGAGGAAGGCGAAGGCTGTTTTATAAGCTTCAATATTGTGATGTTTATTCCTTGTTTTGATGATAATGGCAAGGCGATCGTCGTGGTTTTCCCAGACGATTTACGTAACAAACACTTTATTTTAGTTTGGATTTTTTGTTTAATGACGCATTGGAAGAATTGCTTTTAACTTTAGAAATATGCGACGCAATATTTGATAAACAGTGAAACTGGGAACTATTGACTCATATTATATAGAAAGATATATTTAAGGCTTTATGTTATTCGTATGTGTATTTACGAGAAGTTGTCTTTTGAATTTGCCAATTTGGAACTACCGTAGAATCGTTGTAATTGCAATATGGTTCTGGTTATTGTCAATTTTTATCATCCCCGACGTATGAAGTAAATTTAAATATTGAATTATTGAATTAACAGTTAAACTCCCCCATTCTATGTTATACGTACTTAAAATGATGTAATGGCAAGACACTACAAAATTACGGGGTTGACTCAAAGGTTTCGTGATTCCCGCCTTTAAAGTTCCGAGACTCTCTCTCTCTCCGTTTAGTTTTCGCTTCCTTTTCAATCCAAGCCGGATCAGCAACAAAATATCAAAACTCAAAAGCCAACGTTGCCCTCGCCCGATGCCTCAGCAGTAGTGACCTCGCCGTTCTCTACCATGTCCAACCGCCAGAACCCAAACGACTTCCTCAAGACGCTTCTCAACCGGCCCGTGGTGGTCAAGCTCAACTCTGGCGTCGACTACCGCGGCGTGCTCACATGCCTGGACGGATACATGAACATCGCGCTCGAGCAGACCGAGGAGTACGCAAACGGGCAGCTCAAGAACAAGTACGGAGACGCCTTCATCAGGGGAAACAACGTGCTCTACATCAGCACGCAGAAGAGGAGATAAAGCCATGCTGGAAGACATCACGTACTTAGTGCTACTCGCTCCCGCCGCCGCCATCGTCGGGATCGTGTCCTACTACATTAGGTGGATCTCGTGGGAGCTCTTTATCAATAACTAAGTGACAATAACAGACTAAACGTGCTATAACAATGGACCTAAGTGAGTGCAAGCTACTGCGGCAGGGCGCAGAGGCGCGTCTGTACGAGGGGTCGTTCCTCGGCCGCCGCGTGCTCGTCAAGCACCGTTTCGCCAAGGGCTACCGCGTGCCGCAGCTAGACCAGCAGCTGACGCGCGACCGCCTACGCGGGGAGGTGCGCGGCCTCAACCGCGCCAAGCTGCTCGGCGTGCGCACGCCCACCGTGTACCTGGCGGACGTGGCCTCTGCCCAGATCGTGCTCGAGTATCTGGACACGGCGGTGACGGCGCGTGATTATATCAAAGGTCTTCTGGAGGGTGCCGATGCGGAGAAGGAGGCAAAGTTGAAGGGCATCTGTGAGCAGATTGGCACCACGTTTGCCAAGCTCCACAAGGCCAATATCATTCATGGTGACCTTACCACGTCCAACTTGCTAGTGGATACGGACAAGGTAGCCTTTTATTTTAGTCTCCTTAACTGCATGTCAAATAAAAACACCTTTTTCAGGTATCTGGCTCCCCAGAGCTGATCGTCATCGACTTTGGCCTTGGCTATGCTGAGGGCACCGCCGAGGACAAGGGCGTGGACCTGTACGTGCTGGAGCGCGCCTTCCTCTCCACGCACCCCAACACTGAGCGACTCGTGGCCGTCATCATTGCGTCTTACGAGCGCGAGTTCGGCGCGAAGAAGGAGAAGATGTGCTCGGAGATCATGAGAAAGTACGAGGAGATCCGGATGAGAGGAAGGAAGAGGACCATGGTCGGATGAATGAGAGTGAAAGAAGATTGGTACACGAAATTTTCCCGTATGGCTTGTTTTTCAATGATCAATAAAAAGCCTTTTTTATAATTATTTCGATACTTAATTCAGGTTCAAAAGTTAGTTCCAATCACAATTCGTCGTCTTCTTCCTCTTCTCCTGAGTTATCCTTCTTCCCAAAGATCTTGGACTCCATCCCGGTCCTGTCCACGCTCATCATCGGCATCATTGCACTCTTCAGACTCCAGTACAACCGCGGGAACAGCAGCTCCTGCTGCGCCAACAACTGCTTCGTCCGGTGCCGCTCCTTGGGACTCTCAAAGCACGCCGGGCAGTTCTCGGCAATCACGGGAAGCTTCTTGGCCTCGGCAAAGTCTCTCAAGTTCTTCTCTCGGACGTAAACAAACGGCCGGATCACGCGCAAGTCCCTCTCCTTTACGGCGTAGTTGGCCTTCATGGTGCGCAGGCGCCCGTTGTGGAACACCGACATGAGGAAGCTCTCGGCAAGGTCGTCCAAGTGCTGGCCCATTGCAAGGACGTTCCAGCCGTCGCGACGGGCTGCGGCATAGATGCGACCGCGCTTCAACCGGGAGCAGAAGGCGCAGATGGAGCTGCAATCCGCGGCCAGGGCTTGTGCCATGATGGCCTGCTCCTCGTACAGATACGGAACCCCGAGTCCTGCCAGGTATGGGATGAGCGGGCGTGGGTCGTAGGCGCTGCTCTGGGGGTCCACCGTCACCGCGCCGAGGTCGAACTTGATACCTTGCGTCTTCTCCGCATATATCTGATACTGCTTCATGGTGTGGAGGAGGGTGAGCGAGTCCTTGCCGCCGGACAGGCAGACCAGCACCCGGTCTCCCGCCTTGACCATGGAGAAGTCCTCCATGGCTTCGAGGAATGGCCGAAAGATGTCTTTTGTCGGCGGCCTCCATTTGCAAGGGGCGGTGGGAGGTTCGATGGGAGCGCGGTCTTTAGTGAGCACGCAGAGGCCGTCAGTGCAGTCCAAAACTTTATCATCTGATTTGGAGTCTTCTTTCGACTCCACTTTCACAGGCACTTTAGGCGGCAACTCTGGATTTCCATTAGCTTTTGAAGCATCATTTGTCGCTTCCCCAGATTCTTTCAAGTTTAGGTACTTCAACCAATGTCCTAAACAGTTAGCACCCTTCTTATTCAACTCGCCAAGCAGCGCCGTGGACAGGTTAAACTTCTTGGTATAGGACCCCAAGATATCTCCATTAACACCATCATGGGCATAATCTTGGACTTTAAACGGCATTTCCGTCGCAGATCTAATATCGCTGCTAATTAGGAGACTCTTGGCCTCCGAGGGGAGCATGAACCATCTCAGAGCATTCGCCTCCCCGTCAGAGAAGAGAATCGTCTGGTCCGGCGTGTGTCGTTTAGCTGCCTGTTTGGTCGCGTCGTTAAATATCTCCGCTGCCTGAGCGATCGAAGCTTTAAAGTCCATTGACTCCGGTTGCAGATCATGCTTCTTTGTGAAGTTGAACTGACCACCGCTGTACGAGATGTTACCCAGCCACATGCGCTCTTTATACTCCTGAAAATCAGAATTGATAAGAATACAGTAAAATAACGAAATTCATTCATCTTACCAGTTGTCCAAAATGCTTCCATTCCCCCGTCTCATTGTTAAACCGATATTGCGGCAGCAGCTTCCACGCGTGCTCAGCCGTCATCCTGATCGCCTCCAGCACGTACTCAACCTCCTCATCCGACGAGAACCACGCCAGGTTGAGCCTCACAAACCCCGGTCGAAGGATCTCGAACGAAGAGTACTCAGCGTGGCCACGCCTCAGATGAGCGCGGTCCAGACGATCGTCCTCCGCTAGAATGCGTTCAAACCGCTCAGCCATCGACTGGTTCATGCCGAGCAGGCGTTGCGCGTACGGCCCCGCGCATGCGCACCCACCGCGTGCCTGCACGCCGAAGACGTCGTTGAGGACTGCGGCGGTGAAGTTGTGGTGGAGGTAGCGGCCGTCGGGGGTGCTCACGAGGAATGAGAGGACAGGGAGATGAGGCAGGGACGAGTTGCCCAGGATGTGAAGATTCTGAAAGGACAATGGAAAGGTAAAATCTGTGTTAAGTTAATGTTAACCGTTATTGTATCTGAAACTTACTTTTACATCTCGCAGTCTCTCCTTCGCTTTGACCACCAGCGCTTCCTCCCTCTCCAGGATGTAATCAGACCCAACGGCTTCCTTCAGTTGCAAGACCATCCCAGCGCGAATGCTTTCGACGATGGCTGGGGTGCCGCCTTCTTCACGGACTTCAGGGTCCTGAAGTACAACAGATTAGTAATGAACAAGTATAGAAAATACTCTTATAAGTTATGCCGTTATTAAAAATATATTACTAGTGCACTAAATCACCTTGAGATATCGATGCTCCTCCTCCCTGACGTAGAAGACGCTCCCTCCGCCCGCCCCGTTTGGCCTCCGTTCGCCGCCACCTTCCAGCAGGACCTTCTTGGCGACCAACACCCCGGGCGTCTGAACGCCACCAACAAACTTGTGCGCGGAGAAGAACACGGCGTCCTTGGAACAGAGCCTGAAAGAGAACATAGTTCAAAACTACTTTTTGGGAACCTTTTCATCATTCACACACCTTTCCGTATCCCCAGGAACACTCGGATTCACGTCAATATTGACATACGGCGCCGCCGTCGCGTAATCCCAAAACGCCAACGCTCCAAACCGATGCAACATTACCGTGATGGCCAGGTCATCATTGAGCAGCCCTGTGATATTTGACGCAGCACAGAAGCAGCCAATCATCGTCCTCTTCGCATCCACTCTAGACGACAATTGGCTTTGGAGATCGTCCATGCAAATCCTTCCCTCAGAATCTTCCTTGATAACGACGACATCAGCTCCAATATCCCGCCACGGAAGCAGACTCGAGTGATGCTCCATGAGGCTGACAAACACCACAGGCTTCACCTTGCTATCCGCACTAAACCCCAGAGCATTGATGAGCTTATGCACGGCGCCAGTGCAACCACTGCCCGCAAAGACGACCGCGTCATGCTCTGACGCATTGACCGCGTTGCGTACAATGTCCCTGGCCTCGTGTCTGAACATTGTGGTCTGCAGGGCGGTGACGCAGTTTGTGTTGTGCGTGTTTGCGTAGAGCGGGAGGACGTGCGAGGTGAGGAAGGACTCGATGAAGGCGAGGGGGCGACCGGAGGCGATGTAGTCTGTGTAGACGAGGTGGCGGGGGCCGAAGGGGCCGACAAAGCGGACAGAGGGACCACCGAGCTGTAATGATCATTCATAGACTGTAGATCAATGGTCATGAAATATGCTTACCAGTCCGTCTCGAATGAGTTTTGCCATCTGTTGCCCATGGTTTCCCTTGTCAGTGTCCTCGGGCTCCTTGCTCTTGTCATCGTTGCCGCCGTCGGCAAAGTCGTAAAACTTCCTCGGTTTCACTTCCAAGCCAGCCATGCTTTTAATTACTTAATTACAGCATTTATCAATGGCATCGGATTTGAAATCTCTGTGCAATGTTATGAAATAAATTTCCACATGTTATGATTCGGAATTCGGCTCAGCATTAACGCTCGGCACTAAACGAAGCGCACTTTCCCTTGACGGAACTTTGAGCATTGCGGGAATCACGCAACCTTTCCCTCTCCGTAGGCCTTCTTTTTTTCGCGCCCTCTTTCTCTCTAAAGCCTACTTTATTCCTTGACCTCATTTACTTTTTTGCCTCTCTTTCTCCTGCCGGCGTCAATGACTGAACTGAATGTTGCAAAACGGCCTTGAACGAGCTGAAAAGAGCAGAAAAACGGAGAAGAAGCCTGTTTCTGGCATTAGGGAATTGGGAGCGGGTGCAGAACAATTAATTACTCAAATACGTTTCATTGAAATGATAAGACTTCTTAGACTTTTTGCATACAAACATGAGCCTTAGGATTACACGCATTAGTTGATATCCTTAGCAGACATTCCTAGCATCTTAACTGCTCCTGTTTATCATAAACCCCCAAACACACGGCCTTTATATCTGACCACATTCCGACTTTGCAGCTTTGTTTATTTCCTTTCCCTCTCCCCATATTTCATATCGAATGTTTGCAGTACAACTCTTGCACTTTTTCATACATTAGGACAGCCAGAATTGCACTTTTGTCAGCCTCTCTGGCCTGAAGAGAAGTGGGCTTTTTTCTCTCTAGCCCAGTTCACTCACTCTATCATACATATAGTTTTAAAGGCCTTGAGAGAAAGCTCTTCGTTTCGACGTCGCCCGCTGGCATTTTACAGGAAAACGACGACGACGATCATCATCTTCTTCATTCCTGATTAAACTCGGATGCAAAAGTCGCATTCAATAATGAATTAACGTTTTAACGCGGTACTTTTGGAAGACAATGCTTTCTCTGGTGGCAACATTTTCACATTGTCTGCTATTCCCACGAGAGTACTCGAGAGAAAAGAGAGAGGAGGAGGCTATTTCGGGAACAATGCTACAAAACTGCTTTGCGGAGATTAAGAGTGCGTGTAAACAAAGATGCTCCGAGGTACAATTCCGATCATATTAATGCAATGGATTACCGCCGAGGATAATGAGCTAATAACGCGAATTAGGCACAAAAGTCTAGGTTTTATCTTTTTAATCATGTTTATTTTTCATAGTTACAAAAGTATGTAATGCATAATTGGCATGTTTTATAATAATTGCATGTTCGTATATAATCTTTTCTTCATAGTTTTGCAAGGTTTCTTAAAAGTGGCCAATCAGTTTCTCAAATGACATTTCCAGAGACGGTTTTCCTCGAAAATCCAAATTAATTAATTATAGTAATAGTGTTTAATAATAATCTCCATTGCCGGTTGAATGTTGGAACTAAAATTGCAATTGTTTCTTCTTTCCCCATTTTGGAGGGCTAATAGTTGTGTGTAATTGTAATCAAATAATAGTAATAATAATGCTAGTTTTAGTGATAATTGCAAGGTTCTAAAATAGGATTCACAAACTGTTCTTATGCAAGAGCGTTAAGGAAGTACTGATAACATTCTAACCTATATCGGCTGAGTAATTTCAAATGATAATAAATAATCTTTGTCACTATTTGCGTATGATTTGGCCTTTCTTCTTTATGATCCCAAAAATGGCGGCGGCTACCTTTGATAGTTATCTGCATGAAAATTTCACAATGTTTTATTATCCTCTCTTCCTGTCTGAATATTCTTCGTTTTATACACATGTTTAATATGCCACTTTGTATCATCATCATCTTGCTGATGCCCATTTCGAGCATTCAAAAGGCTATTTTTCACAGTCTGTGTTTATTTCTTCACGTCTCCAAGCTGGCGATGAGCGAGTTGAAGACGACCGACTGCAGCTCGCCAAACATGGACGTCTGGCCGCACGACGCGCTCGCGGACGAGGACGCGGACGACGCGGGGGCCGAGGACGCCGCAGGAAGGTAGAGTGACGCCGTGGTGGGCGTGATCGGGGGCGTGGCCGAGGAGCTGGCGTTGGACCAGCACTGCTCCACGCTCGAGTCCCAGTTCGCCTCACTCCACGAGGACAACGACTTGGGACTCGAATCACAGCTGTTTCTGACATAATTGGATGATGATGATGATGTTGATGAAGATGATGATGACACGTTGGGCATTGACGGGGTGACGGACGCGGCGGTGGAGTTGGCTAACCGCTCGTCCTCCTCCAGGCTGGTGATGAGCTGCGGCGGCTGCGCGATGGGCGGCGGCATGTAGACCTCGCGCAGGAGCTCGCGGGTGGTCGCGTCCGGGTACTCGTCGTCATCACTAGCAGACGACGAGGACGAGGACGTCGTCTCCATGGGCTCGGCGGCGGGCCGCTTGCGCTTGTTCATGGCGGACGCCGACGTCATGATGTCATCGGCGGGCGCGTCCTCCTGATCGGACGTGGACATGGGCTCGTCCTCGGAGTCGTCGCTGGAGCTCGAACTCGAGCTTGAACTCGAACTCGAACTGGAGCTGGAACTATCACTGGAGGATGCGGAGCAGTCGTTTTCCGGGGTGACGTTGACCACGTCAATCACATGATGGCGCTCCTCCACGAAGCTGTTCTTGTTGAAGTAGGCAAAGTTGCTCGGCTTGTAGAACTTGCCCGTGGACGCCTTCCGCGCCAGCTTCTCCTCCCGGATCTCGGTCTGCAGCCGCTTCATGGTGTTGTTGACGAGCACCGACCGGCGGAGGAACGTCTCCGGGTCGTCGATGGTCTTGAGCTTGCGCACGGAGAGCTTGAGCACGCGCTTGCGCTCGGCGTACAGCGGGTAGCTGGACGCGACGGCGCTGCCGGTGATCATTGGCGTGGGCGAGTCGGCCTTGCGCACCGTGTGCAAGGCCTTGTTCGACAGGCTGCCGGTCTGCCCGCCACCGCCGCTCGTGTCGACGGCGATGCGGGTCATGATATCACTTAACTAATGACCCCGGATGATGTAACAAATAACCGTCTCAATGTCTCCTTTCAAGGCCCACGAGAAAAGAAGAACTTTTTCTCGATTGAAAACTTGTTCCAATATTTTTCACATCTCACATTTTTGTCAAAGTTTTTTATCTGTCACCGTTGTGTAATGATCCGACTAATGATATTATTGTCTCAGAATTAATCACCACAGTAAAAGTTTCTTTATTTATCCTCAAACGTCGGAAACTATAACAATAATCGTCCAATTAACTCTTTCTTTCTCTAATCACTTAAGCAAGTGTGCTCAATCTTATTCAATATTTTCCCGCAACACTCTTGTGCGAACCGTCGTCCTCCTTGTGTGAAGGCCGAGAGCGGACTGATTCGACGACGTCTGTAGAACGAACACACCAAAGGAGGAAAGAAGAAGAAGAAGAAAAAGAGAAGTCTCTTTGTGTGAGATTCTGGAGCGCCCAGCTTGGGCAAGTGAGGAGGAGGAGGAGGGAGAGAGACAAGGAACAGAAGAGGAGCGCGGTCCACTGACTGACTGAACTCACGAGGCAGTCAGGGCAGAACAAGAGTTATACCGGTCTGTAATAGCTCTTATACCAAAGCTCCACAACTCATATTTTCAGGATTACTTTATAGAGACATGTGCAATGGTATACTGTACAATGTATGGTTATTTGCTGTAAGGAACAACGTTTAAAAGCACTTTCAATCATAGTGCATCCAACATTCCCTAGTCTCCTCTCACACTGCTGCTGCTGCCGAGTATAAAGTAGTATGATACACAGTCGCCGACTACGGTGGCCAGGCGAGTTGTCGTCGTCGTCGTCGTCCTTCTCTAGCAGCTGAGCAGCTGAGCCATCGTCGTTGTGAGTGTAGTATGTAGGCTTGAGTTGTGTGGCTGCTGCTGCTGCTGCTATCGTTTCGGTCTTTCTCTCTCTCCCCTTCACTGCAAATGCATGGTCTGCAGTTAAAAGCTGCTTTTATTTGCGCGAGCGCATTTTGGAGTAGGAATAAGAAGGAGGAGGAGAATAAAGCTAGCTGGGAGGAGAAGAAGAAGAAGGGATCATCATCAATGCTGCTGCTGCTGCCGCTGTGGTGACTGAGAGAGACAAGTACAGTCGACGGACTGGAGACGAAGGAGTGATTAGGGCAAAACAGAGATTTGTTAGATAATTAACCTGTTCATATTGAAAGACTTAACCTAAGTATACCAGCTAATAGTACATGCATTGATCCCATGTTTAACATGCATTGCTCCCTTTTTCCATTTACGAATAATAGCAGCATCAGCAAGTATTCTTGTAGTAGAGGGAGAATATGATCATTGTACCGTCTTCGTCATGGTCTCAGTCGCATTATTTGTATCACCATGAGCCAATGTTGGAGGATGATCATACTTTAAAGACCTGCTCGGATTTTCGTCACCGTACGGAATGAAGAAGCTTTTGTTGGAAGGAGGAGGAAAACTTTTTGAAGAAGCAAAATGGGGGATTCTCCTCCTTCGCAAGAACTTTTGGTCCAATTCTGGCAATGCCAGTTTTTGGAAGGAGGAGTTAAACGGAGGCTTCATTTCGCTCCACTCTTTAAATAGAATAATGAGAGAGGTTGAAACAAGAGCCTCTTACATAACGATTACACTATCCTTAGCCAGGTTAAATATGAGCTGCAAGTGGCATACGGCTTGTCACTTTCCTACACAAATGGTTTGTAATCCTATCAGTGTATTCTCCCACACTACCACCAGAGCCTTCCTCCCCCAAGCGTGCGTGCAATTCTCCTACTCCGTCCTTCATCTATACACTGCTTACTCCTTCTTCGTTCTTTCTTTCTTTCTTTCTTTCTTTCTTCGTGGAGAGCAGCAGAAGCCCTTCCAGCTACAACCGACGATAGACCTTGGCAGGAAACCGCTTTCGAATATGGAATTGGATGCATTGGAACATTTACACACTCATTAGTATGCTCTGCATTTGACATAGGCAAACGTGTCATTGATAAGAAGTGTAAAAGGTCCTTGTTTTGCACTCAGTGTCCTAACTTTGGAGGCCTATAGAGGATGAGGGGAAAAAGTTCCTCCTTCTTCGGTGATGTGTGTGTGCGTGTGTTCGGCTGGCCTTTGCTGGAGGGGGGAAAAGACCGTGTAGAGTACTTGATATAACTGATATTGGAGAATGAAAGGGGAGAAGACGAGAAATGTATTACCATAATTGAGAGAAATTAGCGGTCTTAATTATCAAGGACGAATATATTCCTGTATTAGAATGTGGAGTTTAACAACGTTTAGAGTGTTGCACTGTAGAGAATCCTTTTTGGGTATGTGGGTCTACCGGCCAAAAAGCGGCGCGTTTTTCGCTCTTTGGCAGGAACGATTAATCTGATGTGTGACTCTCTTGTTGTAAAGAAAGAAAAGAGAAGGGAATCTTACTTTTTTACTTCAGGGTCGGAGTTGTGTCAACAGAACTTTTATCTCATTCTTCTTTCATTCGACGACGTCCTAAAGCAACTTGGAGCTCTTTTGAGCAATGTCTTTATAAAGCTAAACGACGCAAAAACGACGGAGGAGAGGATCGAAGGCCTAAAATGTATTATTTTTGGCAGTGTCGTTTGTCGCAGGGCTGCTGCTCTTTTTAAACATTGTACACTATCCTCTCAAAATATATGCGTCTCACTCTCACACCTTCTCTTTTTAATAGAACCCGATTGAATTGCTTCTATTGACAGATCTGCAACGCCTCTATAAAACATCATTCCAAGAGAAGTCGAAGCGAAGAAGAAGAAGAAGGGCTGAGTCCGTTTTTCGTCTTCTAGCAGCTCTGGCAGCAGCAGCAGCTCGATTATAGCGTAACTTTAAGAGGCCTCAGGGACACAACAACGAAGTAGGAGAAGGAGAAGCACCGATACAGAATGAGAGAGAAGCGAGTAGACATGTTGTTGAAGAGAAGATGAAGAAGCAACGGAGATACAGCATCTGTAGAGTCGACATTAGGCGGCTGTAAGTGGTACAAGCATTGACAACTTTAAGATTTCATATTAATTGAACACTCTTGTAAGGCACATATATTTTGCTGTATGCCGTACCATAGCTACAGCTGTAAAATGCATCTACTTGTCCCTCTCAACCTACATAGTTGATTATTTTATTGTTAAACATATCATGACATCGTTCTACAAGTGTGCATTGGAGCCTCTGTCAATAATCTAGTCATTTCAAATATTCTCTTTATTCCATTTCTTGTATTGCATTGACACGAAAGCAGGTTTATATGTCTGTCTAATATTATTATAACAGAATACAAGCAACACAGAGACGGCGGCGGCGGCGAATGCAACGTCATGAAGATTCAGAACGGGTTTACAATCCAATATAGTTTTTTCCCAGAGCAGAAACAGCATTATAGGCCGTTTAAAATGCAACAAGGAGTTGAAGGCTACTTTACACGTACACTCGTTATACAGCGGCCTTGATCAGCGAGCAACATACCATTTATTAATAGTGTGTATTTGAATTTAAACCGTCAACCCTGCAAAATGCACACAGTGCACTCCGCCATCACAAGTCAGCCGTTTTCCCTCTTGTGTACACATGGTGAATATGTATAAGAGAGAAAACTGAACATCATCGAGGAAAACTACTTTTTCCTTGCCTCTACATTAGCGACAAAGTCGGTTTATGCATTTCTATCGGCGACTGAGCAGTAGCGCGCAAAACTGAGGAATTTTCTCTGTGTAAAAACGCTTACTCCCCTGGGTGCGTCTTCTTTCTCTGTCTTTATTCTTTGCCCAAACTCAACTTTGGGTCTGCTGTGTTAAACAAGGAAAAAGACAGAGAAGATCATTGCAAAACGTGTGAAAAGCAATAGTTTTAATTACTTAATGGAAGTGTTTATGCATTAGCTTCTATGCATATTGATTGCACTTCCTTCACACCCAGTCAAGCTCCGTTTGTTACACATACACTCCCACTTTTCTTACTTTCCTTTCTTTCTTTTAGCATCGAGGGAACTTTCCTTTTCAATTACGGGAATTGGGGAAAATTGAATTGAGCCAGATCTCTTTCCTTCTTCTTCTTTACACTGCAACTGTGCAAAAGCAAACGAGGCTTTTTACCCATTTTAACCCCGTTGTAAGCACAGTTTTGATATTGTTTAGATGCTGTTCTCTAGATCTAGGCCGTTCTTCTCTCTCTCTCCCGGCCGGCCTTCTTCACTCTTTGAGTCTTTGTCTTGAAAAAGAGTTGAGGGAACAAAAAACTTTTCCCCTTTTTCTTATCCAACATTGTTTTAAGACACGGTTACTAGACAAACAGTGCATAAAATACACTCAATTGCACATTTCAAGACTTTTACTGCAGCTTACTTTTTTTACATACAACATAGAATAATAATGCACGAAGAGTCATCTCTGTAATGATGTTTCCCTCGGCCACGGGGAAAAAGAAGAAAGAAAGGCAAATCTTGTTTTATTGCTCAATCTACGATGTTAATGATCCCAAAATGCTACAGTGGGAACCATCTTATATTCACTTGATATATACGCTTTACTCTACACAAATTGTATACAATTATAGAACACCCTGTATCATATACACTCTGCCTTCTGTGCAGCATAAAGCTCTCTCTGTATAGGCAGATTATGTCTAATTTGCGTCCCCCTGTTTCTTTCTTCTCGTATTCCCTGATGCCTTTTTCATGCCCTGTGTTTGTCTACACACAATAATAATCATAACGTACAGGCTAACGCATACAATCATAATAAACTATTAAAAGCAGCTCTGTGTAAACAATATCGCTTGAAATATAACGCGCGCGTCACGGCATGACGAGCAACAAGAATTGTTTAAGTTTGAGTTACACGGAATAAAGGATGTTTGATTATGCCCGGTGAGTACCGGGAACGTTTTAGTTTTATCTAACGTGTCTGTTAGATTCCCTTTTGTTGGGTCACACTTACAATGAGTCTTCTTTTCTCTCTTTTCCAATCTTCTCTCGACGACGGCGATAAACTTTGCGCCATTAAATCAAAGATGGGCCACAAGAGGAAGAAGAAGAAAAAGGGGAATAGAATTGGGGCTTGTATCTGATATCGCACCTAATTTTAATCGATATTTTGATATCTGTGAACAACGAAGACGATGTAATAAATTGCCACAAAAGCATCTAAGCCCAATATGGATGCGTTCAGATAAGAGACGTTTTAATAGATCTCCTCCTTTATTCTTTCTTCACCGGTTTTAGACGTGTGCCGAATTTCTTCTTATAAAAGTCGGCATTTTTTCGTTA
Source organism: Tisbe holothuriae (assembly GCA_900659605.1). Classification (NCBI taxonomy): domain Eukaryota; kingdom Metazoa; phylum Arthropoda; class Copepoda; order Harpacticoida; family Tisbidae; genus Tisbe; species Tisbe holothuriae. Next base: position 24,965 of record LR137139.1, on the reverse strand, counting down.
AAACTGAATTTCCCGCCGTCTGCAAAAGCTCAGATGAAAACGATCAAATATATTTTGACACACACGGAATTATTATTACGACTTCCAGTTAAGGTGGCTCACAAGTCAGACGAATTATGGTTCTTGTGAGATTGTGATTATTGAAGATATATTCAAGCTCTTTTATCTTTTATCTGACTTTGTGCAAGTTCAATACGATTAGCTTAAAATTAATAACTAATCCACATCATATACGTTATAACTGCAAACTCAATTATGGTTTATAAAACGTTTTGTTTCACGGATTTCATTTAGTGTTGAAATAATTTTCAGCGAATCCTATTATGCATCATCAACGTACACACAGCTCCCCCTGATTAAAAGAGACAAAGGAACTCAGCAGCAGCAAGTCTCCCTCTCCTAGTCGAGATACAACTTTTCCTGAAAACGCAGATAAGAAATTACTGGAGCAGTGAGCAATCTTAGAGTCACATTCACTTATTAAGATCATCTTTGCTGGGGCAAAACAAGGATCTTGTCAAAGAGCATTCTTGTACACTATCAAACTTTTGCTAATTACTTCAAGTACACACCAATCGAGCAATCCCGAGTATAAATGCACACGGCAGCATAACTGTATTTAAAAAGGAGAAACTTTGTGTGTGTGTTATCAACAAACAAAAACTTTTTGAGGTAACACAGCCTCAGCTGGAGTAGTAGTAAGAGCACATGCAGAAGCTAGGGCGAGATAGCGAATTAGGGTCGGAATTTGAAAACAAATATAACTCACAAATTTATCGAGATTCGAGAGGCAATGTGATTAATGTTACTGACAAAAATTTACAATAAACCGTTCATTAACCTTTATTATAGTATAGTCTCTATGCTCTGTTTTGCCCCAGTGCTATTAAAACGTCTTTTCCTTTCTTTTATTCCGCAGCCATCATGAATAATCCAGTCACGTATCTGCCATACTTGAAGCCAGTACTTTAGAGCAATATTAACATTACACTACATCAAGTTATACAAGTTAGACATAGTTAAAACAACATTTATAATCAATGTAATTATGTAAATAGAACAATCTTTATCTCTCTTCAGATTGCACTGTAGTGGCTCACAGGAAGGAAGCATAAAACGCCGTATATGGACTTGAGTCCTCCTTTTCATTGCGAAAAAAGCAGCCAAAGTTTGAGCAGATATAAATGGCACCCGCCCGCAGAGCCGAGAGCAGCTCATCGCGTGTAGTATTTTTAGAAAGCATGATGCAGTAGTTAATGAATAGAGATGGCCACTCTCCACTCTCCTTTCTACGTCATAAAAGGACTCGTTATTTTATAGCGCGTTTGGGACGCTGTTAGCATACGGAGATAATATTAGCAAGAGGTGAAAATGTCATTAACTAGCATTTAAGAGCGTTCTACGTTATGTATTTAGCGAACTCTAACGTCATGATGACAAAGGATAAGAAGGGATTAAATTAAAGGCCTTGCAACGTACACTCCAAAAACAAGTCTTAACTACGTACAAGTGTATTATTATATCATGCGCACAAGCGAGCGAGCGAGCGCGGTCGAACGACAAAAACGCTCACGTAAAAAAACTGTGTCTGTTACCACAGATAAATTGCAGTAGAGAGTGATAATGCAGCTCAAGTGTCTATTGCAATGCATGTGACTATTCATAAGAGTGGCCGGTTGCAAAAACACACAGTCCCATTTACGGCGATAAAAAGATAAGAGCCGTCAGTCAGTCACTTTTTCTTCTTCTTCTTCCAGTTTTCACTTCCTTCGATATCTTTTTTTCCGCTCCGCATGCAATCTCACTCTTTTTGCACAAAACACACACATTTGACTTTTTTACAGCCAATAAGAGTCATCGTCGTAGTCTGGGATGTCTTATGTGTGTATGCTGCATTTTAAAATCCGTTTCCAGCTCAAATTTCACAGAGGGAATACACATATATTTGGAAGGAAATAGACAAGGAGTCCGATGGGAAAACCGGATCAGGGATGCCAGAATTTACAAACATTTTATTACCTGAAAAGTATGTACATGAAACAAATGTTAAACTCTGTGGCAACCCTGCCTTAAAGGTGAAGGCAGTAGCAGCTTAAAAGTAGAAAAAAAGCCAGCAGAGGGATCTCAATGAATATTTATCTGTGGGGCATGATCCAAATTTTCATCTCTGGATAGGGAAGATAGGCAAGCAAGGTTGGCTGGTGGGGGAAAGAAAGTAGCGCAGTGCCAAATATAATAGAGAGCAAGAACGAAGAGAGAGAGAGAGAACCAAACTTTTCCCTTTCAAGAAGGGGTTGGTTGGTTGGTACAGTACAGTACAAATTGGAAACAAATTGTTTACAGTTTGTTTTTCATGTACTTACATGCATTCTTAGCCTAAGGCAATATGATATGTATATCTGGTAAACATTTCAATACTCAAGTTGTGTTGCTCTGTTTTAGTCCTGTATTTAAGCAATCTTTGTGGTAACCGTGTACGTTGCTTTCTCGTTCACTCGACTAATGTAGGCCAAAAGCATCTTCAGGTTAGGAGCACACATATCAAAACGCACAAGGTGTTACCAGCAGCAGTGCAGCTCTCGCTATAGGCACGATGCCAAACCAATGGTCCAAAAATAGTTTTGGAGCAAGCTTAGATAGCCTTGATGACAGTAGAGATCTCATTCCTTACAGCTAGCATATTTTTGTGAAAGTGACGCAATGAGCAGGGACATCTTGCACTTTTGGTCAGACAAAGAGGTTGGAGAAATCATAATATACGATTGTTTAACCTTGATATAGCATTCGTATATGACCTGAAGTGGATTCAGATTCAGTCTTAAAGTACTAGGATATGTACGTTAAGATATTGTTCACTAAAACATGAAATTTGTATTCTTGTTGCATGTTTTGCCCTGGACAATGTCCAAAATTTCTTCTTCCTCCTTGGTCGATTAACATCTCGGGCAAATTCGTCACAGAAAGAAGAAGAACTTTTCTCTTCCCCATTTTCTTGACTCAAAGCGGCTCGCATCTTCCATTCTCTTGGTTTCCTACTCTACAAAGTCAAAGAGAACAAAATGATATGAATTAATGGAAAAAATGTGAAATTGCCATTATTTGTCAAAACAAGATTGAATTTTAATATATTAGCTAACGCGAAGTGGTTATAAAGTAAGGCAATGTTCAGTTTCTTCCATTTCTCTTTCCACTTCGTCTTCCAGCTACGTAAGCGTGGCACCCAAAAAGGGAAGTCGGGCTCAATTTCCTGCTGAAATATGGTTCAAGATTGAGCTGAAAAGAGAAAGAAAAAGAAAGAAAGATCCTCGTTCCTGATTCTCGGACTCTTGCAAGACGGAAAATTCGATATTTTGCTCCAACGTGGAGGAAAAGAAAATGGAGGGAAATGCTTCTATTTCAGGCCCTATTATTGACCCATTATGTTACGAATAAGGATAAAACATTCTTCATTGCTTTATCTCGCTTCGTCTGAGCGTTTAAAATGAATGTCGCTGACCTTTTGAATGAAGAATAAATAATCAGCTGTTGCATTCTTTCCTCGATTGCGATCAAGGATAAGAGATGATTCTAAAGGAATTTCCGTAAGGAAATGTTATGATGTTTAAAATTGCGAACGTACATGAACTCACTATCAAATAGGCTCGATGATGGTCTAAAGCTGAAATTATTTTTCGTAACTTTTGTGTGTTTTAATCTGTCATTATATATTGCAGCTTTGTCATCAATTTCACAAAAGAAGGAGGAGGAGAAGGTCCAAAATTTCCCATTTTCCTGTTCGTGTAATGCACGCTAATGCTCGCTTTGGTTTCTTTTCTCTTGGAAATAATAACGATAATGTTCTTTTTATAGATGGCTTCTTTGTGGCAGTCGCCTGGGTGATATTTAAAAGCAGCTAAAGGTGGCGGTTGCTTGTTTTATGGCCTCCGGATACTACATAATACACTATGGATACAAAATGGGAGCAGGCACGCCAATAAATAGTCTTAAAGCTTCATAATATAGGGATTTATTAATATGTACAGTCTTAACTAACATAAGATCAGTTTGAGATCTAGTGTACACATATTTCGCACAATGTTCATGCTTCTAAAGCACCTTGGCGCCATCATCAGTTCCTTTGAATAGATCGCTGCAGCAGCTACCTCTAAATCCATCCTCCCGCAAAGTGCGTGAAGAGAGTTTATCATTATTATTTATAAAGCAGAGTCATCTTTGGCAAGAGTTGCTCCTACTGACTTAATTCGGCCTTTTCCACATGATAATGATGAAATTTGAGCCAATTAAGGAGAGGAGGGGGAAAACCTTTGCAAAGAAACGGGAAAAAGAGTATACGCGTAAAATGTTCGATGCATGTGCACTTGATGTTAAATCGCTTGTATTTATGCCTTAAATATATCTTAGTATGATTATCAAAGTTAAACCCTTCAAACAGCTTCTTTACTCCGATAACGATGCCATTTTCGCATCCTTAAAGTTTGTAAACACTTGGCTGGAAAAGGCCGTTAATTTATATTCCCCCTCCTTTTCAAGAGTAATGTGTCTCTTTATCCGCCATCCATTCTAGGCGTGGGCTGAGGAGACTTAAGGGAGAGAGACGCATTTTGCAAGAAGTTCCTCAGGACAAAGAAAGACGTGGAGGGAAAAACAAGCCTTTGTCTATTCCAGGACTATTTCATGCATATCATTATCATAACAATACGAAGAAGGAGCACATTCAGACACAATATATTCGTACAATTCTGTTTCGGTAATAAATGGCCATTGCACGGAGTATTACCTCGGAATAACAAATATTGTCCTTATATTCGGTTGACGAGTATTAAGGCCTCGTTCATTTGGAGATGGATCTGTGACGAGAGAGAGAGAATGGAGAGAGAGAGAGAGAGAGAGAAAGAGAGAGAGAGAGAGAAGAGGGCAACGGTAAACGAGATGAAAGAGCAGACGAGAAGTTAGGGTATTCGTGGGGGACTGAAGAAGAAGACGACGACTCTGGTGGCGAGCAGTTTGCCAACTCAGGGATGACACTATCATAATATACAATAGTAATAGTTTAAGTTGGTTTAAATATATGACAATGCTCTGTAGTTCTTATACTGTGTATTAGCAAATAATATCTCAAATGGCAACCCTACAACCAAGGTCCCTAAAAAGAGAGGCCTGCTTCTCCTCCTTCTCCTATTTTTCGTCGTATGTCCATCGAAGGATTTTTTGAAAGAGATACGCACGCAGCGAACGTATTAAGAAGACGCAACCATGGACCGAATCTACTAACTGTTTCGGGAACTATGCGAGTTATGCTCCATCTATATAAAAAAAGATCTTGTAAACTGAGTTAAAACGTTGTGCTCAATTGTTTTCAGACAAATTTAGCTGCCAATATCGATATAAGGAGCGGCAAAAAGTTAAACACCATGTTTTGGAACCGCTTGTTCACACATGCAAAGCTTGATGATGAATGATTTTCGAAATTTGCCCCCACTGAATAATTAGAGTTAAGTGCAATAAATGTAGACATAAAGCCAGGTGGGGTGGGAAGAGCAAAAAATGACCCTTTTACGTCAATAAATATAGTTTAAAAATAGTTAGAGTCCGTATTAGAAGAGTTGTTTGTCAAAACGTTTGCTAAGAAATACTTGAGTCTAAATATTCTTAAAAGTTAGGTATTGCTCGTTGGAAACCAATGCGTATGTCTGAGCATTAACGTCTTTCAAACTAAGCACACGTTGCCAAAATAGCCTTTTGTTCCATTTCTCCTTCTCCTTCATAATACACCAACAATAAGGCAGTTGTCTACTCCAGATATTTTAGCTACGTTCGAAGCCATAGTTTTATTTACCATTTATAGCTAACTAACCACGTCGGCAAGTTATATCTGTGTAAGCAAATCGTTACACTGTTCTACCTATTTTCTTTGGTCATAGCTCAAATACGAGATGCTGATGCATAACAATGATATGCGCCAATGCATTATGTGACAATATCATTTAGCGTTTGATGTACCACAGCAGTCTTCACTGGCCCTTCTCTCCTGCGCGCGCATTGCAACGGTTTGACGCCCTTACTCCTCAGCTGTTAGCTAGGCCTCCTTCTCCTCTTCCCCTTACGTCAGTGTAGTGGTGGCATGTAGCTGTAGAAGCACTGCACACCGCGATACTCACTCTTTTTCGGCAACCTTGACTTTAAATTCCTTGAACACTGAAAAAAACGCTTCTCTGCACTGCTGCTGCTGCTGTATACACTCAGAAAGAAGAAAAATGCACGCGCAAAGCAAAGCGCGAGCTAGCCATTGAGGTTTGGCTCCTCTTCTCATTCTGTACAGGATTAGATCATTTTGCACTCATGGAAACGATTTTTATGTTATGACCACAACGTATTGGAATGAACACTCCACTGTAATATAATAATAATCATTTTTAGAATTGCTTTAATTTATTCCTGTAGCCCTCCTTCTGACTTCAGAAGCCACCATGATGATTTTTGAGAACTCTAATCCTCCTTCGTCCAAATGCGTAAATATAGACGTGGACAGGCCCGGCAGCAGCAGCAGATATTTAACGCACAATGTGGCGTAATCAGGGATATAAATGGTATGAAAAAGGGTAGTCGACGCCGAAAAGAGGAGCTTTATGTGGCAGATATGAGGAAATTATTCAAGGAAATAAAGACAGATGGAGGGAAAGTTGTATTGGAATATGAACGAAATCAACGAATCTATGAACGAAGGTATTACCATAATAATATCATTGCTACTTAATTACTGAGCGGTATGCCATCCAAAGAATGAATGAGAAAAATATTATCCCTAATTAATATTTCATTCAGATGTCAAAACCAAAACCTGTGTATGTTATATGCATAGAATATAACCACTTTAAACTATTTTATACAACAATTATGTAGAAGACGATTAAAACTCAACATATAATTGTTCCTATACGTATTCCATTGAAAATTTGGTTCCACAATACAAATAATACCTTGCCCTTGTTTTGGCTTCTCCGTACATACCCGTGAATGGCAATAAAAAGTAGAGCAGACCTTCATTCCGAATAATAACACATTTTGTCGTCGTCGTTATTGCTACAATTGAGGGCGTGTTTTTTAAACCACCCGACTCTGCTAAGGACAGTTTTCAACGCCCCCTACATGTTAAAAGGGGTTCAAAATGAAAGCAGATTAAAATTGAGCTTTAAATTATACTGTATGTCAGACATATGCATACACCTGCTATAAGCATATTAATTAAATTATTCTCCTCCTGCTGTAAATTTAACATTTACTTTTGTACTATTGTATAATGAGTCTAGGCATAATATGATCCATTTTTATTCTGTCAAGTGTGCTCTAATCTAGCACTATAGTCCCATATGTGTCAAAATTAATTGTTCTCGCACTGCCACCAATTGTTTTTTTACGTCAAAACAGCTTCTCACTGCAGCCGAGTAGTGAAAGTTTAAATAGCAAATACCACCGCCATCCCTGACCGCAAAAAGTGTCTTAATGAGACCCCTTTTAAGGAAGAAAGAAAAGACAATAAAATTGGATTTATGTGCACAGACATTGCAACATATAGGAGGAGGTGTTAAAAACGGAGTTATGAAGCTTTGTGGACGTATAAAACGAAGGTGGCTGCTGCGACAAAGAAATTCGTCTCGATATTATTTCTTCCTTCCGCTCTGCTTTTGACTTGTGTTTCATTCAGGAAAAATGGAAAAGCTTCTTTGTGGCTGTGTTTTATACCGACTAAAATAACCCACAAAACAAATTCTTCGTCGGGGTCTCAAAGGGGTTCGCTACGAATATTATTGATATAAAACGGGTGGTGGCGCCTATGGCGTGAAAAAGACGCTGCTACACTTTTTGCCCCAGATATTTATGTTGTTCAAATGTGTTTGGTATCGGATTTTTCCCCCTTAGCCGCGATAATAATAATAAGACAACCCTTGGAGCGCCGTCTTTTTATAACGCACGTGTTACACTCAACTGTCTGTTTCGCTCGCTCGCTGTATTAACGATTATTTGTCAGAACTTTTACTAATAAAGAGAGGATTTAAACTTTAACACTTGACAGTTGTTTTAGAGAAATATCCTCATATTTAATAACTGATGTCAAAACTCACAAGTGCACTCGGCAAAATATAATTTAATCTAGGTAGCGCATAGTTTCTCCGACAAAACTGTTTGAAAATCTCCGAAAATCCATATTTGGAATAAATTCGACTTGTGGAATGAGCATCTCCGACAAGATTTAGTTTAAGGAATAACTCCGACACTAGATAAAGAATAATTTCGACAAGATTCTTGATAAGGAATAACTCCGACAAGCACATTAGTCTAAAGAATAACCCCGACAGTACTTAAGGAGTAACTCCGACAGTACCTAAAGAATAACTCCGACAGTACTTCTGGAAAAACACCTGCAGTAAAGATTCTAAAGAAAGAGTGATTGATTCCCACAGCCGGCAGCCTTAGATAAATTATTTATCTAAGCCCACAGCACATACAGGAGCTGCAGAATTTCTCTATAAGTAAATTAAAAATACAAAACTTTCACGATGATGATATTTATTTTATTTAACCGTTACATTATGTAATTAGACTTTAATAATTTAAATATATACTACCAATTACTTTACTGTTGGATTCAAGTAATGTAAGTCTAGACTTACTTTAAATGTCAATTTTCACAAGGCAACATGTTATGAACACATCTAATTGTTAAGTGATAAGTATCTTCCAAAATATATATTATCAATAAATATATATGATATGGACAGAGAAGTATGTGGAGTCTGATTTGTTAATTTTTGTCGAATTTGTTCCAATACATCAATGTCGAATTTGTTCCAATACATTAGTGTCGAAGTTGTTCTAATAACAGTGTCGAATTTGATCCTATAGTAAAGTGTTGTCGGAGATGTTCTTACTCTTGAGTCGGAGTTATTCTTTCTTGCTGTCGGATTTACTCCAACTCTGCTGTCGAAGTTATTCTTTCTATGTTGTCGGAGTTAATGGTGGATTCCTTTAATCTATACTTTTTGCAAGGTTAAATATCTGCTTAATACAATTTTCATGACATTTAAGTGGAAACGTAATTCTCTGAATGAAACATTTTATAAGGCCTTTTTCTTACATATTGCCCAATTACTTCCATTTTTTCCTTTATCAGCGACATCATACAATGAGTATATTAATGACACAATTCCTATTTATTGCCTTTTATATTAACAGGGTTTCTTCTACGAGTACAAAAGCCTGCGTTCAGATGCTTGTCGACACCATTTGCTCTTTTCAAGAAATACGTAAGTAGAGCCAGCGTTATATATATTTTAAATTAATGCCTTGAGAATGTGTGTATGCTTCTTTATCCCCTCCCTTCAACTTCCAAAAGCAGCTGCAAAACTGTTAACACATACGTATGAGATGTGGTTCATGGTGGAATTAGATGTCCAATTGAACATAAGATGGTTAGAGAACGTCTTATATTGCACTGGAGAGCGATTTAGCCCCAAATACGGTAGCATTAAACAGGACAAAACGGGGAGCAATCTTGGGAATGACTCTCAACTTTTCCCCCCTACTTGCAGCTCAAAAATCACAGTTTAAAGTCGACTTTTGTACCATCGCAAAAGAGAAGAAGAAGCTCTGTCGCAATGCTCGAACCCTAGTACTTTTGACATTTACAGGCATTGTACATATCACAGCCTTTTGCACTTTTGTTTTTGTCTTTCCTTCTGTGATCCCCATGTGGCCTTCATTCTACTCTATTACGTCGTGTATTTCCTCTCAATTCCACAAAGGCCTTTGTTGGCAAAACGAGACCTTTAACAACGAAGGGGGTATTTTTCGAGACAAAAAAGAAAGTTGGCTTGGTGATGGTGTTTGCAATGTTGCCCCCCATGGGGAGAATTGATCTTTGGAACCTTATATCTAACCAATTATATGCTTATGAAGTGAATAATGAGGACTAAAATAGCCTTCTACTCATAAGCAATATAGATCATGCTTGCACACAATGAAATAACACATCATACAAAATATAACACTTGACTCTTCAATATATAAATTGATCATTTACAAGAGCAAAATTTAACTTGTTAAAACTATAATGAGTACCAAAACAGTTCTCTTGGATCGTAGATCGTTTAAAATATTGTAAAATCTCTATGGTTACATGTATGTACATATACAGCAGAGACCTTTTTATATCCGCCTGATAGAGACCAAAACAGAGCTCTTCACTCTTGACTCAGACCCAAGGCCATCATCATCATCTGAGGCCAAAGAGATGATGATAACAGCATTGTGACAATCAACGTGTTGGGGACACAATGAACTGAAGAAGAACTCTCATTGCATGGGTTTCTACTTGAGTGGTATTCTCCTAACAGTAACAATGCAATCTCATAACAGAGTTAAACTGTGACCTTGCCATAAGCCAACAACACTTTTTCTTTCTCTGTTTCCAATCTCTTGTATCCTTTTTACTCCCCACAGCGAGCACAGAAAGGAAGAAAGAAAGTCCCTTTTACCAAGAGATTTTTGATATACCAGAGATCCGAAACCTCAGCCGCTTGCTTATAAGCTTATATGGGCCACTTTTCCTCCTGCCTGCTCGGCTTAACGAATTCAGGACGATGGGCCACTTAACTCAGTCTTCCTTCAGGGGCATTAACGTTTCCGAAAAAGGAAGAATTCGGTCTCAGCTTTGAGATGGGCAAAACAACTGTAGGTTCTGAACAGTGCAGAGAGTGAGAAAGATCAACTTGACAAAAGTGGTCAACGTCTATTAATTCAAATTTTGGCGGGTGTCAGGTAAATGTACGTTTCGGATCTCTGGTTACATCAAGAATCTCTGCCTTTTACCCATTCATGATGTGTGCAATGAATATTATTATTACACCATGCATTGCTTTCTCTCTCGTAGTACTGTGGGAAAACAAGCAAGGAAGGGAGAAAGGCCTACTACGCAAGTTTTCTACCAGACGACGTGGCAACTCCGTGGAAAATGGGGAGAGAACCTTCCAGAGTTCAAATACTTTTTCGGTGACGTTCAAGGAGGGAAATGATTGGGCTTCATCTATTGTAAGAGCTATTCTTGGTGTTGATAATGAAGGAAATGTTGCTTTTTACTATTACTACACTAATACAGTTGCTACTTATAGATATTATCTATTGATTTTATCCGGTTTACTACAAACTAGATTGGATACATCGAACGTACGCTTATGTCGTCGTACGCCCATCTAAATCCATCTTCTATATCGTAGACACAACGTGACTGACCATCATTAACTATTTTTAGTTTCTCCGCCTCTATTTATATTGGACGAGAAGTCATCATTACACAATAACATAGCAACGTGAAGGAGCGGAGAAGCCTTGCAGGGTATTTCTACAAACGTCAGTTTGTAATACGTTCAAAAGCGCGCGTGTTTAAAACTTTGAAGTTGTTGCAACAGAAAGAAGGCCACGCAGTATAGAGAGATAGAGAGAAAGGCAGGAGAGCATATGTGTGTATGTTAAAACCACGCTTAGAGACAGAGAAAGACCTTGCTTCTCCTCTCTTCTCTCTCTAACATTCATGGTTAAGGAAAAAGGAATTTTCAATGTCATGAAGAGAGAGACATGTTGGCTGAAAACCGCAGGGAAGCTATCTCTCTCTAGAGCTAATGGTTATTCCATAATGAAGTACAAATTTCCATGTCACAGCAGGTTACACTGTTTTTATGTATATAGTGACCTCCTGGCCTTTGCATTTTCAAGGTCTATATATAGATAGAGAGAAGGCCTCTAAACGAGGCTGCAGAGAGAAGAGAAGAGAAGAGAGCGGCGTACATGAATGAATTCCTCCGAAAGTCCCTTTGCGTAGACAGACGAAGACTGTTTGAAGGAAACTTGCGTCATAGGAGCAGATACACGTACAAAGGCTGCAGTTCCATCAGTTATATAAGTAAGTTAATGAGGCCTCAACAGGATATGGAAACTTGTCTATCGTTAGAATGTGGTTCTTGTTAAAATTCCGTTGCACAGAGAGATCTTAAAGAGAGGGGTTATATAAGTTGAAGAGGTATTTCGCTTGCTTTCCCACGTCTCTTCCATTTCAGAAATAGACCTGCTGCCGGATTTTTCTTATTTCCTGTGCGCTGACAAAAGCAGGCGTGCTCCAATTCTTAAAGGTTTTTTCCTCTTCTACTTCGTCTTGGCTGCCAATTTCAAAAGGAGACCCAAATATGCCAATATTGTACAGGACTTGTCCTTTCTACGATTCATTCTACTAGACAGGATATGTAATATTTCAAGCAATTAAATTCGGTCATAAATTATGTAAAGTCAACCTGGTTAGATATACTCGTATGTCCGGGTCTACATTGCGTGGGCTTTTGAAGCGGCGGCAGCGGCAACAGTGTCAAGGTGATATACGCTTATTTAATATTGAAAAGACTGAGGCCTTAGTTTCTAGAGGGAAACGTAGTGGAAAAGGCGCATGGAATTGTCACTCCTGGATGTACAACTATAGAAAACAGTTAAGATGGGTATGAAAGGGTCCTAACCATGTAGATCTATAGGCTCTTATGCCCATGTTGTATGGAGAACCCACGTACGTAGACTGTGTATTAGTATCCACCACCCACTAAAACAGCAAGTTTTTAAAAGCGTTCATTTTCGCCCACACATGCAATGCTCCAAAATAGCCCGAGGAAAATTATATGAAAATACATCTGTAAAGGTTTCTGCGTGTAAAGTTTCCAAAAAATACATAAAATGCAGAATATGCTTGTCGTACAATGCTCAGGTCGGTAGGAATCGTATTATGCCCGTCAATACTTTGAATTTGACCACTGTTCAATCTTTATCAAACATATTTGCTGCATATATTCCGCCTGATATAGGCACGTATGACTTCTGAAACAAACAAAAACTAAATGTTTAACATGTTGATATACTACTGAACAAGCATTCGAACTATTGAAACGTATTGAAATATGTCTCGTAGTATAATAATGATTTGTAAATTGATGTACTTGGTGTTCCTTTGCCATTTAGGGAACGATGGTCGACCATATAGTCGTACGACTATCGACTATATATCGACTATGCCAGATCGACCACGATTCGACTATATATCGACCATGAAAACTCCGTTTTTATAACATAAGATCGGAAAATGCAAATTCTTGTATTAAATTAAATAATATTCAATAAAAGGGTATGAGGCATATTTAAGAACATACTAAAAGTATGCAAGTAGTAAAATGTCATCTTAATTAAAAGTATAAAATGTTAACATAGTTAAGTTTTTTTTTACCTTGGTTATTAATCCACAGCAAGGTTCAATTTTTACAATATACCAGATAAGACTTAATACATAATATTCACAATTAGGTTATATACGTACATGTTTCTAATTAACCACAACAGTAAAACAGTACGAATAATTAATTCATTATTACGTTAAATATATACATTTTTATAAAAAAAAAATCATGAAAAATATATAACTATTTGTATGAACTGTTCTAATTAAAATAATAATACTATTGTGGAAATACTTAAAATTGTAATATAATATAATTACATTGAAGTTAAGTAATGCATCATGAGTCAATTATAAAATTTAATGAGATCAAAATCATCAAATTTAACCAGCTGTACTTTCTATGCACTATGCACCTCTCTTTTACATTGCAAATGAATTAAGTTAGCAATGTTTTTATTAATTTAAACAATATTAGCACAATTTTTTTGTTCTTACCCTTTGCAAGCTATTGGTTTATGTTTAATATAAGCTTTAAATTTAATTTATATTACTAAAATATGCTCCATTTCATATTTTTCCGTTTTATGTTATGAATATTGAAACTGTATGGTCGATATATAGTCGAATGTGGTCGACCACGTCCGCTCATAGTCGATATCGAAAAACGACTCTCTCTGGATACCCTATTGCCATTGAACCCTATGCAATCTTAATCTTGGAAAGTTACTTCATGAATGGAAAGCACTTTCTTTGTCTCCTCCTCCATTCGGTGCACCTGAACCCAGAATACTCAATGAAGACGAAGAAGATAACCTTTAGCAAGAAAGAAATGGGAGCAGTGACTTCAAATGTGTTGTGACCCAAATATTATGATCGCTTCTTTGTTCTAAGACATTGCTCTTGCTTTTGTTAGAGGTCATTGCATTGTAAAGTATGTATAAACTGTGTGTAGTTGCAATATGTACGATAAGCTTTAGGGAATATACTCCGTTCGTATGTTGTCGTACATTCTGTTGTATCTTGTAGGCCTTCCTTCATCCTTCAATAGCTTGACTTCTTACCCTTGACCTTTTGATCGATAAAGGTCACTCTGCGGATGCAGCAAGGGCTTACTCTCTAAGGCTGGCTTTCTCCTCAGCCTTCATATCCACAGCCTGATTGAATAAGATTCTTCTTCCAGTCTGCATTTTGTCCATGAATAGCTAATGAAATATAGAAACCGGACTAGGATTTGAAACTTTTCAACAAAGTTGTAACCAATTCGGCCATGATAACAAACAAATTGTATCCTCCTCCACGTGAGCGCGGCTTAAACGTACAAACCGGATATTATCTAGCCACAATGTGTGCGGATATATCAAGCTTTTTAAGTCTTTTACATGATATGGCCGTAGGTGTACTTTAAAACAGAGAAAGAGAGTGAGAGAGAGAGAACGAGTCTTTTTCCTTCTCTGAAGCGCTCTTCATCGTTCACTTTCTTCTTCTTCTTCCTTCATAATAGATCTCCTCCTCCGCTGTTGGTGGCATATTTTGTATGGAGTTTGGAGTTTTCAGCCAGTGATTTTGTTGTATGCACTTAATACTTTCCAAGTGACAAACAACCGGGTGCAGAACATAAAGATAACAGTATTCTTTGGTTTAACAAAGACTCATGGCTTTTCAAAAATTAAATATGCTAGTCAATTACTAGCACTAATGCATAAAGTTGCATTCGTTTCTCCACTTCCATACATAAAACAAAAGCATGCCCCTGTCGGCTAGAAAGGCAAGAATGCCAACTGAGGAGAAGAGAAGGAGGCCAGTCAGCCAGGCAGGCACATAGACAGACAGCAACAGAGAAGAAAGAAGAAAAGAAAAGAAGAGAAGGCCGCTATGCCAAACAACAAAGAGGATCACGAACATACATACTGCAGAGAAAAGGAGGAAAAGCGTACTTCACAAAGTGTTTAAACAACATTTAGGAGGCTTAATAATAAACAGGATCAAATCAGGGCTGACCCAATAGATGCTGCTTGTGTTTGAATTTGTACTATGCGTCAAAGCACTCTTTTGTAGTATTAAAAAGTTCACTCCTTTCTCTGTTGCAAAATGCTCGTCTTCGGTGCAGAAAAGCCTTTGTCTTCAATTTTGAAGGTCGCTACGAGTACAATGGCCTTTCTTTATTCGACTCGGGAGATTCTTGATAATGAGGACAATGTTTACATTTCAGAGGAGTATTTGGAAACGAGGCCTGGAGGCAAATTCTAAAATATTTAGTAGTTTGCTTTCAAGGTATCGTACTATCAGAGCAACGTACATATACATGCTGATAAATAGATTCTGTTAAGTATAGTAAATAAATTAAGTGTATTAATGCTTATAATTATATAATACGCCATGTAGCTCTCTGAAGCCATAAACCAGTCTCAGCCTTGACAGCATGAAAGTGAAAGAGAAGAAGAAAATGCTTTTAACCGCTGATTGCTGAGGGTATTTATTTATTACACTGCTGGATAGAGAACAGAAGGAATATATCGAGGTCATTGGGTAAATTAAATAAACAACATCCATTATCAAACTACTGTGCAGGCCACAGTTGTAACAAAACCCTTAAAAGTTACTGGAGCAAATACACTCTGCGAATATGCAATAAATAATGTTACACAGACAATGTCCGCTTTATAAGATCTTATTCCGGTAACAGTGCTATTATTGTTTATTTTTTCAATATCATGTTACAAGAAGGTGAAACATTCCCCACCTTATAAAGTAGGAAGAGCTCTCAGTTTGTAAACACAGAAGGGTGAAAATGGGGCCAATGTAAACCGCGAGATAAATTTGTGTTTTATTAGGATTGCCTAGATTTCAAACAATTTACTAATTCCACCCAGATAGAACTATAGCTGCATGTATTATTGTGTGGTCTATAAAGAACTATTTTTCCTCCTGTAAAATGCCCAGTCACTCATTTCATTAATCCCCCTAAAACCCTCCTCTCGATTTACTCTCTGCAAAGAATATTGACCTTGGATTTTGGATCAAGAGGAAAAACATATTTTTCAGCCGTGTCATGATATTGTGCACTTTTCTCTTTTTATACGTTTCATGATACACAAGTGCACAAAAGTGTCTCAAAAATGCCTTTGAACTGAAAAGAGCAAATGTGTTTTCGTGCTAATTAATTTATGTTTAATCGCTCCGTGTCCTGCACTTATCTTTTGAAAGTACACACGAATACCATTTTCCTTTACCAAGTCTCAGCTTTCACGAGAACGGAAAACTGTCGATTTGTAGAGCAAGAAGTAGAACGAAGAAAAAAGGAAGGCCTACTTTTCCTACTCTCCAAATTACCCTCTGAGATGGCGACGACACAGCTGACTGGAGAGAAAGAAAGAGAGAGAGAGAGAGAGAGAGAGAGAGAAAGAGAGAGCACATGTAGCAGAGCGTAGAATGTATGTACAAAATGGCCTTTAACTAGCAGCTATGCCTGCGTATGTGTCTTTGAAGGTTATGAGTGTTCGTTCGTCGTTCTCTTCTAATTCTCGACGTCTGAGCAAACACTGGATTAAATGCAATAATGACATGAGGATAATACTAGATAGTTCATTGGAGCATGTACTTTAGACGTTTAAGCTGTAAAGTACTTTTACGTGTAGTGCAATTGGATGCTGGTATATCAGATATCGATACTACTACTCAGTATATTGTCTTAATATTTAAAGAGGTCAATATGTTGCTGAAGGCCTTTCAAAGATGTGTTTTACGTTATAGACAAACTATATCAGCTGGCTGTAATTTTTTTTCAAAAGCTTCTTATATGCATTTCAAAGAAAGCTTGAAAGCTGAAAGTACTGTCGTCCAAAAGGTGTTTTATAAAGTAGACACTCGTAACAGGATTAAAGCTGCGCATTTAACACTATACCCTAATTGTAAATGTATATTTACACCTTGCGGATATCACTTTCCTTTTAACGGCCAAATATTCCTCCTCTCCCATTCTTTGTTTGTGGCAATGATTTCATCTTAAGCCAGTCCGTGTGGAGTAGGAGGGGAAATAAGGCCATGTTCAAAAGCTTCAGAAGCCCCTCTTCCATTTACTTCTAGCTGGTTCTCCTTCCTGCTGCTGCTGCTGTTGTCGTAAACTTTTCCCCCGAAATGTTGAAGTCAGTCAGACTCTGGGATATGGAATGGAAGGCAAAACATGGAATATATTAAATATTGAAAGTTTAAGCTTTTAATGAGCTGAATATGAAGTCTCAAAAAAGGTCATCTTATACATTGTTTTGCTCATATAATTCCATTGTATCCCTCCTTGTCCTAACTTGGGAGTAAAAAGAGAAGTTATAGAGCTGCTGCCGCTGCTTGAAGCACGCGAAACAAAAGGCTTTTGAAAAAGGGAAAAAGTTTATCCACAGCTTACTCCTAACTAAAAGTCAAGTTTTGTGTCTTCGTGTCGTCTTCCTCCTCTTGCCATTTCTCATCTATATTTTATCCTCTTGAAGGGGGATTCTGATCTACCGCGCTTTCTGCTCATATATCAGTTTGTAGCAGTGGTGGTACTCTCAAAAGCTTTCTTCTTCTTCTTTCTCGGTTGCTTGGCATCAGCATCTACTACCCAAAACAGCAGCCACAGATCTTCTTCACTCTCTGAGGAGGAGCCAAAACAGGATGGTGGCAAAATGGATACACATGGCTACGGCCGGTGGAAGATCTCTGAGAGGATAACATGCTACGGTATTGATTGTTTTGGGTCTGCCTAAATGGTACCATTGATTTGGTTTTCTGTTCTATTTTGATGCAAGAAAATGGACTGGACACTCAGAGGTGATTAAACTCCAAACAATTTATAAGAATTTAACTAAACTTTTTACAAAACAGAAGGGTCATATTTGCCACTTTCCTTTCTTCCCTGTAGTGCAACAACTTCCATGGTTTCTTATCCCCTCCCTTCCCCTTCTTCTCCATCTTTTAGTCTCTCTTCTCTTCTCCCCTTCACTCAACTCTTTCATTCTCATTTCTCCTGGTGGATGTCTTTTGCTTTCTTCTCTCCCCACTTCTTGTCAGACTCCTCGTACTACGTACTAGGTAGTATCACCCAGAGATGTTTGCCTCACTGAAGGCTGAATAATGGCTTTTAATATTGCCAAGGGAAAACAAAGACTTGTAACGAAGTTAGCAACTTCATGTTGGAGAATGTTGTACTATGATATTGTTAAGAGGAAATATAGCTAAAGTCTTTAGAGCACATAAATGCATGTATAGTACACGACCCTCTTACTATTAGTTGTAGCCCTTTTTCCACCTTTGTGTGTGAAAAGCATTAGTCCTCTCTCTCTCCAAAAACAGGAAGAGATTCGGTCGTACGTATACAGTTTTTACACTTTATACGCCTTATCTAAATTAATAGCAACTGTTTTGAATTTGAAAAGAAGCTTTTTCCTCTTTTAAGCACACGCAAGTAAGGACTATAAAGTACTAAAACACTTGAATGTGTATGATAATTAATCTCAGCATGTAATGTAAAAAAGCTCGACGTGAGCAACTATTAAGAACGCAGTTTAAAATATTCTTTTTCTCGCAGAACATCAAAGAGTTTTTTTCCAGTGAAAAACAAAGAACTTGAAATACTTTTTGCCAGTGGAAAACATACTTATCTCGTACTTTAACAACTTTTACATAACATCGAATATCTCTCTGCATTTTTGTTCTTTTTCCCCGTCATCTCAACAGGGGTTCAAAAAAGAAAGCCAGCGCTGTGATTCCTTTTTACCCCATTTCTCCCTCGTTCTATTTCCATCTTCTTATGTAATAATACAACACGTCTGAGAATATATTCTCGTCTACACAGTAGTGTATTTGATTCTGTCTAGAGACCGGAGCTTTTAATGCATATAATAACACGGCTAACATGTCACAAGTTATTATTAAAAAGTTCTGCTGATTTTGGCAGATTTGAATATATTCTAGAGCCATCAGCATTATACCATCTTGTAGTGTACCATTGCTTGATCTGTTCTTCAAGTTGATCTCACCCCATGTCTTTGAATTCCCTCTTTCTTTCTTTCGCTCCCCTCCCATCTGGTTAGATAGATGTTTCCTCTTCTCTCGCCTTACCTACGATTTCCCTTCTTGCTACATATTAGAAAGAAAGCATTAAATGGGGGAGAAGAAAAGCTGCAATCACAGGGGAAAACATGAATTTTACTCTGTTTAAGTGTAATCAAAATGCGTTGGAAATAATACATGAACACTAAGAATATTTTTGAAAAATAAATGGAACCAATCACATATTGAGCAAAAACCTAGATTCAAACTGTACTTTATGTACCATCCTGCAAGTCCTACTAACTCCCCTTCGGCTAAAAACAAGCTGCTGCCCCTCAATGTGTTCTTTGAACAATTTTGGGGTCACATTGCTTGCTTCTTCAGCAGATCTATATTATTCAGCACCCTGAAAAGAGAGGAAGAAGAAGAAAGTTTCCTTTCTAAAATGCTCAACCCTCTTTCGGTTCCCTTTTAACTCCCCGGGGGCAAAAGCTGAGAAGAAGAAGGAAAGGGAAAGGAAAAAAGTATATTCCATCTAACTACAGGGCAAAAGAACGGCAACATACATGGAGTTGCAACAACTCCTTATTCAATAAAGGATTGTAAGCTTGTGCCATGTTTTAATTTAGAGTTGTAGAATTGAGTTTTACAGTTAAGGAGAAGACTTATGGTCGAAGAATAAAATACAAAAAAAATCAATCGATGATCTTGCCACACCCTTATTGAGATAGGAAAGTCCAAAGCCAGCGCAATTTATTCTATTTACTGCTCCCTTTTGATGCCCGTTCACCTTTCGTGAAACTTCACCTGCATCCATCTCACATTTCAATCACTTTTGCACCTTTTTCTTGCATCTTGTAAACGCTTCATGCATCATTATTTGCAAAGCCTGATTGATGAGCAAATTTGAAAGCAAAACAAGATGCAATCGAGTGCTTCCAAAGCATCCTATTCTGCTGCTGCTGCTGCTAAAAGTGACCTTCAGGTTGCATTGATCCGGTATTAGTGCATCGATGCTCTAGACCGTTGGCTCTGCAGTAGAGACGGATTCCTAAAATACTGATATTCTAATTTAAAAAGGTACAATCTCTGGTAATGGATAGCTCTAAACAGTATACGGAAGAGTGTTGTAGACTTTTAGGAAACCTACTGAGGACAATAATATTTAAGAAACCTGTCCCCAGAGTGTTGTAGCGATCGGCAGGGAGATATTCCTGTTTTTCCTTCTTCTTCATCTCGGTCCCTTTTTGGATACTACGGATGTGTGGTTTGTACGTTTGTTTGTACTGCGTGTTTGTCCTTCCACTGTGTGAGATGGGTGACGTCAATAAGATGAGCGGGGGCTTGGATACAACGACAAGTTTTGGTCATTAGCTTTGTGTCATCTGATTATTCGTATTTTACTATTTAATATCATAATTTAATGCTGATGCACTGCATTTCATTGCCATGTCAACACATTCATGAGTACATATTTATTTCTAGCAAATTAACATACCGGTATAAGTTAATTACAAAAACACTAGACTTTTGACATCTTACTGTAGTACAATTGGTTACAAAAATATAGACTTATTGGCATTTCAACATCAAAATGAGGTATAAATAAACAATCTCGACTAATTTCTCAGATAACCAAGGGTATATTTCAGGATTCTCCAATAGATATTTCACGAATCAATTTTGCATTCTCGCGTGTACTTCATGCCACTCGAATAAACTCCAGGGGAAAAAATTGAAACCTTGATCGATATATTTTATGCACAAGTTTTATTATCATTATCAACCGTTTTTCAGCTCAGCCTGACACAGTTTTATTTCCAGCAGCAGCTGAGCTTCACTTCAGTCATGCGAAAAAGAGTGAAAAGAAGGAGAAGAAGAAACTTTTGCATTAAAAATATATAACCGAAATTTTCGCCAGGAGAGAGAAACAAGGCTGTTTTGAGAAACTTTCTTTAATTCCGGTCGTGCAGGTTACAAAAAGAATGAGAGAGGAGAGAGGAGAACTACCGTGCAAAGTTAAGTTAATGTACTGTGGATCTCCTTTTGGCCACCGGGTAATATTAGAAACGTAATTTGCAGACCTGTCGTCTTCTTTGTGCATGAAACATGCAAAATTATTGCTTCAAAGTATGAGAAAGTGTGTCTGAAAGTGTTCTAAAAGGGACTAAATCATATCTTGAATAGATAGTATTCAGTCAACATGAAAAGTCATATAAACATTGATCCTTTAAATCACATTTTATTATTATTACAGCTATCCTGCTGGTGCAGTAAGTTAATCCATAATGCATATCAATGCACAGAAACTAATCACAGCAGTCTAAATTGATTGCCACATAATTTTTTATTGTTGCACTGTTTTGTTTTTAATCAGACAGATAACTAACCATCCTTAGCATATCAACGATATGCTGTCCAAATGAAAATCCGAGTGCAACATACATTTAAATGTGTACTAACGTCAACCACTTTCAATTTACGCATTTTGATCCGATTCGATTTCCTCCTCTTGCAATCGAAATAACTCCTCTTTTTGAAGGACAGAAACAAAAATCGATCGTTTTGAAACCGGAGAAGAAATCATATAAAATTGATATATGTTTCTAAATGTGCTTCAAATACGCCTACCTTGCAATGTGAACACTGTAAAATGTCTTTTGACCAAGAATAATATTGTAGAGTGAGTTAAATTAGGATTTGATGATATATGCAACAAGGAGTGTCAACATTGAATAATGATGTGAATAATATTAAATACTTTTCAATCTAATTAAAACAGATACAAGAGACAATTACATGAGTTTAGATTTTGTTTGATTGTACAATTAACGAACTTTTGCCACCTAATATTCCATTATCGTGGAGCGGAAGTGGCCGCGGACGAGACCGCAGTGAGCGGAGAAGAGGTCAAAATAGGATTATTTATGACTTCCATGTGGTGTGTACACAATTTCAATATCATTTGGGTTTGCTGATGAAAGAAAGAAGTGGGATAGGGAGGAAGTGCACTATGGTCACATTTTGGACGATTTTTGCAATTATATTTTATAGTACTAACATACATGTTCTTTCAAAAAGTGAACTCATGTTTATATTGTTTCCACTGTGTCCGCCAATAGTGAATAAACATTTAAATTAATTCTTATTTGAAGCCACTGTGTCTCATTCTACCAGTTGTTTACACCTTTAAACCACGGCAAATCCTCCATCCGCCTCAGCAGCAGCAGACGACGATGACAGCCAAGAAACTTTTTTCCTTGAGTGTAAAAATAGACCATCATGTATTGCTGCTGCTGCTGCCTCAGCCACCTTTTATTTCTTTCACTTTCCAGAGCACACACAATTGTCGCCGACTCTTTTTTCTATTTTTGGTAAATTGGAGGCTGGAGGAGAAGAAGATAAGTAGGGAGGGAGGGTGACGAGGAAGAATTCAATGTAGGAAGAAAAGAGTCAATAAATCGTATATGCAAAGAAAAAGCTCAGCATGTTGATTGTTTCACCTCCTGTGCAACAATTTCCGATATCTGGATTTCTCCTCCTCCAGCTTATATTCGCTTGACAATACACAGCTACAACGAGTCAACGACGACGAAGGCGTTAGTGACAACATGAAACAGCTGTGTAATAAATTAGCCAATTGTAGGAGAAAAAGCTCTGTCTGTTATAATGTTGCTAACTACAGTGATTGTTGATAAAAAGCTTATTTGCACACAAGGCCCATTTGACCGCGTGTTTACAAGACTTACTTTCATAAAACATGAAAAGCATATTATTACATTTCCTCATTGTGTCCGGCCATTGCTCTTTTCACCTACAGAGAATCCATAGATGTGCCGCTGGCTTCCGCGTATGTCGTTGCCTTGTTGATTGCCATACAGCTTTGGCTTCTACCATCACGCAGCAATTTTTTTAGCTTCATGCTCGATTCTCAAACTTCCGTTTTGGCCGAGGAGGAGAAGAACTAAAACATATAATAATAATAAGACACGGAGAAAAGGAACACAGAAATATGGTTCGTTTTCAGTCACTTGAATATTATGTGTAGCTGAAAAGGAAAAACATCCCAGTTTAGCAGCTGTACGTGTAGGCATTATTATTTGTCAGACAGACAGACAATGAGAGCTAACGAGGGCGCGCAACTCTTTGCACAAATGCACAGACACGGTGACATAACGACTAGATAAAGAGGCATTAAAAGCTGGTGGTAAAAAGAGAAAATGCATCGGAGGAAACAGAAATATGTGCAATATAGTTTGAATGCTCGCTCTTAAAAGCAGTCATGATGATGAGTTTTGTGTACGCGTTATCGAGGAAGAATATATCATGATAATGTCTCGCTAATGAAGCTACAAGGTGATCGATTATAAAACATTAATAACGATCATACTCAGTTAAGTATGTAACAGTTCTTCTAAAGTCGAGGCAATGATGAAAATCCTAATTGCATTAAATGCATGTGAATTCAAGTGTAGCGAAATCTTCTTCTTCTCTGGAAATTCTGAATATGTTGAATTGATCATCGATCTGTCATCGAAATTCATATTTTTCCCAGATCTGTTTTTGAAGGATGGAAAATGGGAAGAAGACGAAATAAATAATGTATCCTACGAGTAGTCGTAAAACCTGTTAAGACGTCGGTGAAAGTATCACTGGCCAAATGTTGCAATAGAACACCATTAGAGTAACATAATCATGGGATTACATGAAACGAATAAAAAGTGAATATTTTGGTGTTCACCGACATTCCTTCAAAGTGGGTGATTGCCAAAGAATGTGTCCTACTGCTACTGCTGCTGCTGCTGCAGTCCCTGTCGGAATATCTAAACCCCCTCATTTCTCTCCATTATAATACGACAATTCCAGCTTTTAGAGCTAGAAACGACGACCGTTCAGAGTCCCGTCAAAATCGTGCTTCTTCTTCTTCCATTTCTTCTTTTCCCCCTTTTGTGACCCAAACAAAAACTTTTTTCATTGTGAATGAAGAAGAATTCTTTTTTTGCCTTTTCTACCCAGAGTGATAACTAGCTCTTTTGCACTGGGAACAGGACACAATAACATTTTGTAAACAACTTAGATACTTTCTCATAGTTTGAATACATAATTCTTAGTGTTTAGGGTACACCAATTATTTTGATTGATTTTGTCTAGTAAGATTCCCACACAACCTACGTATTTAATCTGTGAATGAATAGATAGGAGAGAGAGGACCGCCAGAAAGAGAAAGAGACAGTCAGCAGAGAAACACCGAGAAGTAAGGCACGTGGCGCTCATATACGGCAAACAAAGGAACTATTGGACTTAAGTTTCCACT
>LR137137.1:4769-24549 GCA_900659605.1 Tisbe holothuriae | reverse complement strand
TTTTCCTATCATATGCACAGCAGCCGCCTTTCCTTCTTTTATTCTATTCTCATATGTATGGACAGCTGATAGACACAATGCATTGTCCATACTTGTGTGTATTATATAGTAAAGCCAGAATAATACTATGACGTATGCAGCTATTAAATCCCACCTCTTCTCAATTTTACGACCTTTAGATGACCTCAGTTTTAGACATAATTTGTTCTCTCCTCTCATTTTGAGCAGGCTTTGCGACTTCGGAATAGTTTCCCTCTCACATAGTTCGACTCGAGTGAAAATAAATGACCCCTAGCTGCAGAGAAGAGTGAAGTCTTCTGTAGTAGAGGACGGATGTGAGGGGAGCCCCGAAAACGAGGCAGGGCTGACAACATTTTCAATAATGTTAGACTATTATAGAACATGAAAAAGATAATAACATTACTTCACTTTACTCTTTGAATGGTGCAGCAGTAGGATGTGCAATACAATGATCATTTAAAAGGCATATCGTATATTATTAATGCATTTTTTCCTCAACTGGCAACCCTTCTTTCGCGAAGGAGATGCCGTTTCCGTCCATGCAGGAGGAGGAAGTAAGAAGAAGAAGAAGCAACGCAAACAAGATTTGAGAGCTTGATATCTCTGAGAAGAGGCTTGTTGTGCAGAAGAAAGGAGGACTAGTTCCCTTGTTAGACGACCTTGTTGGATGATAAATCGCATGAAATCGCCGGGCAAAAAGGGGAACAACGGAAGACAGGAGTATCGCATAGGAAAATATGGGTATTTAATACCTGGTGTTTCTCCCAAAAACGGTAGAAAAGAGATAGGACACCCGTAGTTTGAGTTACAAGTGATTTTCTTTATAAATATGTTTCTAAAAACTGAGCAAATCTTGAGATACAGGAGAAAAGCGCATCATTTGAGCAACTGGTATGAGTGGGGTTTGGTAAGAAATGTTAAAGGAAGCACAGAGAGAGAGAGAGAGAGAGAGAGAGAGAGAGAGAATGTTACCATGCATCTTGCCTTGACTACGTAGCTTGTAGATATTTAGCATTGACTAACTCATTTCGATATTTCGTTCTTGGTTATTGTAATGTTTTACTAGTTTTTGAAGTGCATCAATGTGTTTATGTAGAAGAGCTTGAAGTCTCTTTAATGTCATCAGATTTACAGTACATTTTAAGATAAATCTATCCATCTTGAAAGTAAGTTGTGGCAGCATCATAAAGCATGTCAAAAAGGTATAACCGAGCTATGATGGAGGAAAAACGAGAAAGAAAAGAGGAGAAGGATACTTTATTTATCCCTGCTTGAAGGGTCAGTTAAGTGCCTGGAAACTGGAAAGGCACACAAAGTATTACTGGAACCATTGCATTTGAAACTAATTTTATGAAAGTTAAAGTTTTTGTTTGATCGGCACAAGGATTTATTAATATAAATGTCCAATTCAGTTTTATTAGACATACGTATGACACAAGGCAATAGACAATAGTATGACATAATTGGCTTTCAATAAAGTAACCTTTCAAGGCCTGGGCTCATATAAAAAGTAGCCACAAATACATTTATTTGTGTCCACGTCTCTGAAAAATACATTTATTTTTATACAGCCAGTAAAATCACAAAAATAGACCCTGAAGCGGAGCATATAATGTGTTTAAAACGCCTTGTTCAAAATAAACACGCTGGAAAAGGAAATTAGAGATAATTCCTTTTGGGTGAAATTGAATTTTGCGTCACCTCTGACAACGCAAACTTTCCTTTCAGATCAAACAAACAAGCAGAATGTTGCTTCTGTTGGGTTTTCTTCTCCGATACACACAAGATGTTTGCGTTGTTGTAAGAGAAGATAGATCCAGATTAAAGACTGTCTAATGTACCGAAGAGAAGATATTTGCTGCATAAATACTTGCAGTGATTATCTGCATTCTCATTATAGATGTCCACAGCAATAAGCAAGCATCCCTGATCATGATATATGCAGATCTCCCCAAGCTTTGTCATTTACAGATACACCATACGATGACATTTTCAGATCTCCATTCAAGTGTATGTGATACTACTACTTGTACAAAGACACACTGGCATATTATGTGAGAAGGATACAAGACATCGGTGGAATCGATGCCTGGATTAAAGACGACATTGTCTCGACAACAGAGACAATTCTTTTGATGCGTCTGCACGGTGACGTCAGGTGTATTAAAGCGTAATGAGACTTAAATAAGGATAGTTTGGAACATAGACAGACACTTATCTGCTTCCATAGGAAAAAGAGAGAGTCTCCAAATAGATATGAATTCTTGGCACCCGCAAATGGGCCAGAAACGGCGATCAAAAAGGAGAAGAAGACATTGGCCATATGCTTGCGGTCTTTCATTGGGACATAAGAGAGACAGAGAGAGAAAGAGCTACAACTCTCCATTTCTCCATGAGAGGGGAACAAGATCTCATACTTTATGACAGACCCTTCATTCTGTCCCGAACGGTCAATGCTGGACCGGCGGCCTTTTTCACGTATGCTGAAGAAGAAGCAGAGAAGGAGCAAAAAGGGCCAACAACAGAAAATGGAATCTCTGTCATGACCGTTTCATTTCCCTTCCAGAGCTATTCTCTCTCTCTTTCTTCTACTTCTCCGGATAATAGTCATGGAGAGACAGAAGAAGTAAAAAAGGACAAAAAGACTTCATCAAGTTGCTTCTTCTCTTAGCTAGTTCTCTTAGTTAGGGGAGAGGTTTGCTCTTTCTCTCCGTATACATATTTGGAAGGGTGGCCTTGAGCACTTGCTGTATGGACAACATATAGTTTCCATTTTGTGTGTCTTAAGGGCCATTTTTGGCATCATCGCCCACTTCTGAAGCTTCCTCTTGTCCTTTGTAGCGATGCTGAGGTCAGCCTAAAGCGATTTCCACTCTCTTATTGATGTCAGCGCTATAAGGACATCTCTGAACGTGGTTCAAATTGGTTCATATTGCGAAAACGCTGGCCGTTTAAGGCGTACATCTTATATCTGGTCAAACAGCCATGAAGAGAAAAATAAAAAGCAACCACAACAACAAAAGTCTCTTTGAAGAAGAAGAGGAACAAAGGAAAATTCTGCCACGTTAACAATTGATTTACTGCCCAAGAAAAAGCAAAAAATACCCCGGGGAAGAGCCAAAACTATCTTATTGTATACACACAACTGGTGCTGGAATGAAGGAGTAACTCGGTATAAGCACCGAATGGGGCAAATAAGAGAGAAAACGATACTTCTTCAATTCCTTCAGTGTCTTCACTTGCAGACCGCTACAACAGCTGCAGCATGCTCTATTCTGGGAGTAGTCTGTGAGTATTGACTCCTTCTTCGTTTCCTGCTCCACTGAAGAATAAACAGGGCCCCTGTGTCTGCTGCTGTTTCAAGAGCTGAGGTTTTCCACTATTAATAATGCAGTTGTTGTCTTTCCGCAATCTTTCTCAGCTCGAATCCAATCACCGCAACAAAAGTGAGGAGAAGAAAGAAAGAGTTTTTGCGAGCTTCAAGAAGGAGGAGGATCTCTGTTCTTTTTTGCCCACGTTCTCCTTGGCTCATTTATCTATGACCATGAAGAAGAAGAAGACAACAGTGGGGGAGGAGAGGAAGAATGAAGGGAAAGGGAGAGAGAGAGAGAGAGAGAGAGAGGAGGGGTTAAAGCTCAGAAGCTTGTGAGTTAATTATGAAGACGTTTGAGATATATAGAGAGGTCCTGGATCATGGTAAACACTAGCTGGTCAGCTGTAAAACAGCAAGTAATAATTGCCATATTGTAGTAATATGCTCAGCTTGGAACTAGTGCACTTCAGTACGTTTTTAATAAGCCTGTTCAAAAGAAACGTTTAAAAGAGGAGGCGAGAAAAAGGGCATTATTCAAATATTTGAGAGTATTGTAAACTGTGAAAAAGTAGCCCGGACTCTTCCTTCATGTTATATATTAAATACTCATATTCATATATGATAACCTGATCTGAATACGACAAAAGTAAGCTATGTCTTAACCAAGGCTTCTGATAAAAAGAACCTTAATATTCTCAGTTTGACAACTTCTTGTGAACATATTCTCTGAGTTTTGACCTTTAATATCCATTCAAGTTGTCAAATTGTCAAACGGAAACAAACGGAAACGCGGAAGAGTTGTACTTCATAAATATTACATTTCAACTACAATGCTAACTAATATTCTAGACATATATTTTACATAAAACATTAGAAATTATAGTCTCCTGTGCCAACCCGACCCACTGGTAAACATAATAAAATATTGCGCAAATAAATGCTGAAGGGATATCCTCCTATACGTTCACCTTCAACTACGTCAGCAGTGGCCTTTCGGCGAAATCGATGCAAAAGTTGAACTTGGGAGAAAAAGGGGAAATACAGGAAGTGGGAGGAGGGACTTTAAAAACTAACCTACAATACGTGAACACAAGTTGGCATAATTGTAACAAGTTTAATAAGCGGATATTAGCGTTAACTGTAACTTTCATGTTACAAATTGTTAAAACTTCTGAAGCAGGAAAAATGCACAGAATACGTGAGACTTTATATTTTTCCTATCATTAGAGTAACAAGATAAAGAGGATATTATCTGCAATTCTTGACATTTAAGTGTCATACTCGCGAAGCAGACCAGTCTTAGAACGATTCTCGATTTATCCTAAAATTCGCAAACCCTCACAATTCCGTAATTGACCAAAGATAAACCCCAAGCCCCCATAATCCACACTCAAACTACTATTCGCAAGTCAGCATCCTTCCAGAATTGAAAGAGAAACTCAATTCCGCCCTCCTGTCAGATATGCGTTAAAATCGTGAATAAGAAAGGTAGCAGGGGCATAAAAATGGCCTCAAAGGTTATTCCGGCACATTTCCGTGCCTTTAAAAAGCCAATTTTCATGCCATAAACGTAATGCTTTTCTTTATCTTTCCAGGACCGGTTTTCCATTCTTATTCCTCCAATGCCAGCCGCTAGTGGTTTAAGCTCAGCCTTTGCTGCTGCCTGGCCGGGGCCATCATCACGACAGACCTTTTCCACTGTGGAACATAATAAATTCAATAACGACACCACTGTGCGAGAGGTCGAAAGCACCATGAAGAAGAAGAGGAAACAGGAGCGAGGTGATTGATTGGACAAGACATTTCATGTTTGCAGTCTCTTGTAATAATGCATTAAGTAGGGAAAGAAAGTGTCTTTGGGGGAGATTTATTGCTACGTCAATTTAGGCATTTCCCACGGGAGATTATTAATTCCGAGTGAAAATCAATCGACAGCTGAGAAATCTGAAGAATAATTGAGCCGGCTTTTCATAAGAGTTATATTCAAATATACTCGTATTCTTCAGTTACACAACTCTTCTAATGTGTCTCAGTAACGTTCTTCTGCCATATATATGTCGCTCATAAACATATTCTCCCAAAATAATCTTCCCCTCCACAACAAAACAGCAATCGTATCATACTCGAGTCTGCTTCAAAATGAAAGGGATCAGAAAACTTTTTTGCTTTCTTCGTCACCCGGAAAAAGTTGGTTTCTCGCTCTTTGGCATCAGGCTGCT
The DNA here is from genome assembly GCA_900659605.1 of Tisbe holothuriae. Taxonomy (NCBI): domain Eukaryota; kingdom Metazoa; phylum Arthropoda; class Copepoda; order Harpacticoida; family Tisbidae; genus Tisbe; species Tisbe holothuriae. The sequence goes on along the minus strand of LR137137.1, from coordinate 18,996 downwards.
GCTGGGATTTTCCGACATCCAAAATGCATACATGGACTAGGACAATTAATCAAATGTCATCTATTTTAAAAGAGCATAAAGAGTACGGTTGCATGTATGCATTAATTCATATATATAGAAACAGTGGGCCTGAAAATGAGAGAGAAAAGGCGTGAAAATATAAAGCAGATTTCTTTTTAGACGCATCAAGATAATGGCAGCGGCAGAGGAGTAAAAACGAATGGCTGTTGCTGCCTAAAGTAGAATAAAGTTGTTTGCAGGGGATTTACTTTTAGCGAGCATGGGTTTAAGCGTCGATGAAAAGTGCAAACAGACAGGAGGAGGAGAACAACTCATTTTATTCTTCCTCCTGTTGCAACTCGTACAATAAAAGGATTTTCGGAGCTGGTGTGATGCAAATTGCCATTGACAGAAGCTGGTGCAAAAGTGTTGCAAACAATTTGTAATCGGAGACGCCGTTTTTCCTATTCTTTCGTGCATCCCTGGGGAGAGAGAGAGAGAGAGAGAGAGAGAGAATATTGGACTCCAATTTTTCACTAGGCCAATTTTCAAATCGCATTTTTCCTATACCGGAGCTTCACACTCTGTACGATATCGAAAACAACAAAACGACAACAACACTCTAAATGCGAAAACTTTTTCCACTCTAAACGAATAGGCTTAAGGATCCTCCTTCAGTTTGCATGCATATATATTGTTTCATATTCTGCCGTTGCCCCGTTCTATTAAGCCCACTTCCGGAGGGACCTATGAACTAAACTTAACTAATTTTAACTTGGACTCATAAAGGCATCATTTAGCTTTATTTTGTTACTATTATCCGTACTATATTAGCAATAAAAGTAATATTTTTCCCTCTACTTAACCTCTATATCTCCGTGGTTATATTGTTCATTGTTGTTGTTGAAGCTGCAGAGCCCCCATGGGGGAGGAAGCAGCTCGAGGGCGATGATGATGCCGCGACCTCCTCAGCAGAGGAAGTCACAAAAGCCAAATAAGCTTAAGTGAAATAATAGAGAAAGAAGAAACAATGACGACGACGAAGGCAACGGGAGGAAGGCTCATTGTCGTTTAAGCTTTGAAAAGATGAGATGAATTATGAAATGGGAGAGGAAGGAAGGAGGAGGGATGAGAAAATGAACAGGAAAGGAAGGGCATACTGCAATGTGTACTTAGGAACTTATTCAACTTAATTGGAAAGATTAAACGTTTAATACGTTTTTTAATATTTGCTATGCATCCTTCTTTATATATTTTAGGGCACTACCTTTAGGTCTACTGCAAAAGTTCCAACTGAAGGGCAAGTCCAATAGGAGCTAACTGTAACTGCTTTTGCATTAGCTTTACCACCTGTATTACCCAGCTTATTGGAAGCAAGGAAAAATACCAAGCGCCGGGTCCGGGATTTGACTGACCCCTTGCATGGGAGTCCGCTATACTAACCATTCTGCTACAAGCCTACAAGCTTGCACTCAATCTCATATGATATGAATTATATCTAAAATGTGAGCTACATTAGTTATGAGGTTTGTGTATCGGGACACTCTCATATTCTTAGTGAGAGATACCATTTATAAATTAGGTGTCATGTAATAACATCTCTCCTTTGTGCTACTTCTTCTTCTTTTTCCTCCTTCATATCTAGAGAGCCACTTAGCAAGACCAAGACAAAGAGGGAGGAGTAGAAAGACGGGACCTCCTTCTCATTTATCTTATACATATTATATTTTAGTTTGTTTGTGTTTCTGTCTCAAACGGCATGTTGTATACACTCAAGGTACGGGGGTCACCTTATGAAATACTTACAGTGTACAAGTAGTTTGCATTAAGAGAACTAATTTCCCTGCCTGACATTCAGCTTATGATATTAATTACAAATTATAAAGCAGTTAAAATATAAAAATAATAAAAAGGGTGCCCTGTACAGATAGGCCCTTGAGAGTAAGAAAACAAAAAAGGTGTTTCGTAACTATTGATTTTCCCCTCGCAGCTCCGTCCATATTTCCACCACCACCATAACATTGGTGTAACATTGACAACGCAATGTTTACACGACAGGTTCGTGTTACAACGTGGGAAAACTGTACAGTTTATTAATGTAATAACAAGGTATTCAAAGGGGATCTAGAGTACTCGCAACATGTTAGTATTGCCGTTCATATCTGGTGGCAGTTTTAGAGCTCTTCAAAAATGGGGTGTCGTAAAACGGTCGTATATTGGTCTTGTCAAAATGGCTCTCGGCAGCAGTGAGCGGGAGAGAATATATCAGAGGTGGCAGTATAATTTTAACGACATCTCTTTCTCTCACTCACTCATGCTCATGCACAGTGGGTTCAAGGTTTCATTTTTCTCGTTTCAGACTTGACTCCATTCATCAGCACCATGTTCATCATCCACGCCACAGTGGGCAGCAACGGCAGACAAGGCCGAGGCCGCGTGACATTCCTCACTTCATCTTCGTCATCCCCGTTCTCCTGAACGAATCCACTGTGAACTGACATCCAATATCAAACCACTGTGGTTCTAACAATACTATAAAATACTGGAAGAGACTTCTAAAACCATTGTGCATCCATGAAGAATACTCACAGTGATACAACCAGTGAATAGAGGTTTTAACCCATTGTGGATCAGAACAGAATTCCTTCCGTGGTGTTTGCAGATTTTAAACCCTCAAAAGTGGCATCATCCTTCTAGTTCTTTCTTAAAGTGTGTGAAGAAAGGGGGAAAAGTTTTGTGGTGGCACCAAATGGGATGGAGAAGAGAGAAGATACAATATACACTCTAGCATGTGCCACACTCACTTTATACATTTGAGAGGAGGAGGAGAATAAAGTTTTTCAAAAGCCGTTTTGGGGTTTGGTTGTGTGTGTCCCTTCTGTTAAGCTCGGCATAACTACATTTCAAAAGTAGCTTTCAGTTCCTTTTTATTTCTCTCTCTCCTCTCTCCCACGTAGCAGCAGCAGAAGCATTTTACCCAAAAGAGCACTCAAATAAAAGCAGAGAACTCGAGATAGATGCCTAAAAACAACTTACTTCTCCTTTTCAAAAAGATTTCGCTCTCTCTCCTACTTGGAAGAAAAGGGACTTAACTGCTAGAGTGTGTAGCTACATTTATACACATTTTGTGCAGGAAAATGCACCTCGCTAATGTTGTTTTCCTCTCGAGAAAAGAATAAAAAGAGAAGAAGAGTCTAGAAAGAAAGACGTGGAAAGCTGAGATTTGTTGCCCTTGAGGAAAGAAATTGTGATATTACACGGCGCAAAGAAGAAGAAAAAAAACCAGGTGATATGTTCAAGAATTTGCTGCGCTGAATACCAAAGACGACGACGCAGCAGTGACAATTTATGTGGCAGTCTCTCATTAAAAAAAGGGGCTCTTGAATAGTTGAAGTTTCCAGTCAAGTCCTCTTGAACACTGTATTAATAATATCATTTTATCTCAGTTGGATCCAACTTTTGTAAATCCCTTCTGGTCCGATTATTCTCTGCGCATCATTCTGCCGCATCTCAGACCTCCAAGCTACAAAAAAATCTCTGACCTGAAAATATGAAAGAAGGTGGAGGAGGAGGAGGAGTTTAAAAGTCTTTTGGCCCAGGGCGTCAAAGAAGAATTTGTTCATTCTCCTTATTCTTTTCAGAAACCCATAAAATATTCTTACTACTACACGTACTCGTACACACACCTCAGATCGGTCAAATCAGAGCTATAAGCCAAGCCGCTCAAAGTGATCACCATTAAAAGGCAATGCGAGATTACTTTTCTTTATTAAAAAACTTACAAACTACCTTCTACGGATTGAGAGTGATTAACAATTTTAATATTACGAATGAATAGTTCAACATTTAACTTGTAATCTAATCCAATGCACTTGGCCATTAACAACGCAGCTACAAAGTACTTTTACCTGGGCGTGCTCACGTCCGAAGGAGCTCCTCCGACCAAATGTTGTCGGAGAATTAAGAACATGCGGAGATTGGAATCTCAGCATGCGCAACAACTTTTTTTGCTCCCGAGAAGAAGAATTCCGACTCTTCTCAACAACGGCTTTGGTTCGTACTTGACCAGAGCGCGAAAAAACGGGTTGCAAAGTTTCCCCCGTATAAAAACGGGTTTGTGGCTTTATTTTTTGGCAAGAATAGCGTGTGGGATTCTTGAAGAAGACGTTTTACGATCGGAGTATTTGGAAACTGAATTAAAACAGAGGGCGTTTTTTAAACAGACTCCTCGTCTGATGTTTTGTAAAGGGAGACTTCTGCAATTTTTAAAGACTCCTCTTTTTGGTCGTCTTAAATTTCCAAGTAAGGGACTTTGTGACACGCTCTGTAAAAGTTTAATGCCCCCATTAATTTCCGAAACAGATTGATAGCAGCAGAGAATAATGCGAGCCCTTCTCCAGCGTATGAATGACAACGAGTGATTGAATCTCCTCGGCTAAACCGATATAGAACACTTACTAAGCCATAAATTGGAACAAGAGGCCAAATAGCACTATCGCTAGCGTCTTCCCTGCAGCTCCGTCTATGGTCGCTCTCGACCCTGAGTCAAGCCCGCGTCAGAGCCCAGCAGCCGTCGTTGTAGCCGTTGCAGCACCTGCAGCGCCGTCCCGCAAGCCCCAGCCGCCCTCCAGCAGCACCATTGCCGCCCCCGCAGGCGCCTCTGCCGACGCATCCGGGGAGGACACGCTGCTGCTCATCCCGGCCGAGTTCCCGCCCGCTGTGACCATGGCGGACCACCAAGCCAAGGACGAGCGCGCGCTTGCGTCGCCGTCCGTGACGCCAAACAAGCGTCCGCCGCCGGTGACTGAGACGCGCTTCGACGTGTCGACCGAGTCCTCGAGCCCGACGTCGTCGTCGTCCATGCGCAGTGCTGATGACGACGACGTACCTGATGAGCAGCGGATTCGGGAGATTCACCGATTAGGCCGCGGCCCGACGGCGGAGCATGATAGCATGATACTGGAGGAGGAACCTGAAGACACTGCCAAGGATGAGCAGCGAGGGCCGCAGAGGAGAAAATCGTCGCCCGCAGTGGTCATCTCATTCCCTAGTAACAGCAGCAGCTCCAGTTCCAGCTCAAATGGGAGCCATAGCGGCGGCGGCGGTGGTGCTAACAGCGCAGCAGCAGTAGCAGCGTGCGCGCGCAGCGCTGCGGCCGCCGCGGCAGCGAATCATCTCGTCAGTTCAATGAGTGCTTCCAAGGAGACCGCAGGTGCCTCGCCCACGGCCGCGGACGCAGGCGCGGGCGACGCCGCCATGCCGCTGCACCGGTTGAGCGGCGGCGGCGATAATAACCTCACAACGGAGGCCTTCGACGAGCCCACAGTCGTGAAGCGGCCTACCGACGACCCTGAGCGCGGCTCCGAAGTCGTGAAGATTGTGCTTCCCGTGGGCAAGTCCGCCGGCGCGTCCGTGCTCCCCGCGCCGCTCGTCCGCTCCACCACCACCATGTCTTCCATCGACAGCGACGTCCTGGAGAAGCAGGGCCTGACGGAGGAGGAGGACGCCACCGTCGGCTACATCAGCCGCGTCAACAAGGACGGCAACATCGAGCAGGTGCCCGTCAAGTACGAGGACGAGCAGGAGGTCTCGCCCGTCGAGGACAACCAGCCAAACTCCATGGCCGACTTCATCTCGTCCGACATCCTCACCAAGCCGTTCAACTTTGTCTCGGGCAACGTGTCCAAGGCTCGCTTCAACCCCTTCCGCAAGAAGTCTGGCCTGCTGAACGTGCTCGCGAAGCAGTCGACGCGCAACCGCATCGTGGCCAAGAACGGCACCCTCAACACGATGGCGTCCGTCGGCGGCAAGTCGCACCACTTCCTCAAGGACTTCTTCATCACCATGCTGGACCTGGGCTGGACGTGGATATTCGTCCTGTTCGCCACGGCCTTCTTCATGTCGTGGCTGCTGTTCGCGATCGTGTGGTACCTCACCTTCGTCCAGCACGGCGACTTTGAGCCGGAGAACATGGCGAATGAGACGTTCGTCCCGTGCGTGTCCGCCATCCAGGACTTTACGTCGTGCTTCCTATTCTCGGTGGAGACGCAGCATACGATCGGTTATGGAGGAAGGTAAGAGCGGAAATATAATCTTATGGGAGGCGTTATGTGCATCATAAAAGTCTTTATGACCTCGATCATATCGTAATTTATGGATATTAACTCATTAAGAGACCAAAATGACCGTCCGATACCCTTGAATGTAGTCACTGTATCTCAGAACATATTTTTTTGTGCGAGCTGTCAGTTTTCACATTTAAATTTCCTCTCTGTAAACAATGCCGCCACACTCTCACACAATTAATTGTAACCATTCAATGCTTCTCCTACACTTTTCGAGGGGATCCACCCAAACTAATTACCCTTCATGAGAGAGAGAGTGCACTATTATTACCCGGTATATTCTGCTACCACAAGCACCGTGACAGCTCGTCCCTGCCGAGGCGAGATATGTGTTATTGGAAAAAATTAAGGAGTTGGGAGAGGAGAACAAAAGAAAGAAAGAAAGAACTTCTTTCTATGAGTGTGTACATAAAGCGGAATAATTGTGTGTGCATAGTCAGGTTGGGAAGACCATATTAGCGAAATATTATGACATATGTAGAAGTCATTATTTGCTCTTCAATGTTTCATATATTATTCATCCCTATTGCTGATGTAAAAACGATATTGGTGTACTGTATGTATGTCACGAAAGCTGATCTAATTGTTTTAGGCAGACGGCCTCAAAACCATATGTAATTTTGTGGCGCAATCGATGAGTTTTTTTTTGAAGTCATAGCAACAACTGAAATGGGAAGCAGTCTATGTATGTAGATGAACCGGACAAAGTAATGTGCCAATTTCAAAAAAAAAGTCATTGACTGTTTTCATACCTTATGAAGTGATATTTAAATCAAAAGACATTTGTTATAAAACGTGAGAAATAAACTGACTTATATGCCGTATTTTACCACCATAAAACCGAGAGCGTTGCTGCAATTGCACACCCAGAGAGAAGAACTTTTTTCCCTTCTAAAGTAATTATACTTTTGTAGATCCTCAGCTCAAAAATCCTTATTATGATGTCCTCCTCCTTCTCAGCTCCTTTCTTCTTATTCTTCTTTTCATATTATTAATATTATTATCACCGCTATCTCTGTGTACGATATGTGAGGGAGCCAGCAGCAGCAGTGTTATTTTCCACTGTGGAGGAGACTCAGCCGGCTTTCTCTCTGCCAAGCAAATTAGCTTTACACAGAAGAAAGAGGGGAAGAAAATGAAAGATCCTTTGATGCCTACTTTCCTCAGGGCCTTCTTTATGTCTCCCAGTGACAAAAATACCTCTTCTAACAGAAAAGAAGCTTCAAATTGCACAACAAAATTTGTCCTCCGTCGTTGCCACCGTACATAAACATCAACAAAAGTGGGATTCTGACGTCAAGCTTCTGCTGTTTAATCCTAAGTACTCTTGACAGATTCTAAAACGGTCGCAAAACAAGCTTTATGGCACAGTCATAATAAGTATAATTTACTCTCCTCTTTAGATACTTCCTTTCTGAGGATTAGGTCAACAGTCATCTTGACCGAATTATATCTACCTTCAAGAGGCGGATAAAAAACTTTTTAAGATCCCAACTGTATATAACTCATTTTGTAGCCTCCTCCTCCTCCTTTTCGTGCACAATGGGTGCCAATTTTCTTGTGCAGTGGCCACACATGCATCATCATTCTTATATCCTTTCCAGGCTTTCCTGCACAGTGGGTTACTATTAGATGGAAACCGTGACAACTATTATGAGCCCACTGTTCCCCCGTGTCCCTTCTTCCATGCCAATTGCCAAGGCTCATCCTTATTTTCCTTTTCCCTTCTCCTTGTGTCTATATCTTGAATTGCAATCGACCCATTTCCTTCCTTCTCTCTTTCCATCTCCAACAATATTGCACTGATCGTCTTCCTCTCATCTTTTGTCCTGATGTCGGCTTGGGTGCACAACGATACTTTAATAATGGCATCACGGCACGGTCTTGGACTCTCAAGGACACGGGTTCGAAGTCCATTAGACAATATGTACATACTACGTAGTATTCCCAGTTCACTCGACCTCATGCTCGATACATAAAATTGTAGTACGTTAAAGCCTCACGCGAATCGCCAGTTCCTATCAGCGGGAGGCCGCATATGAAGCGAAGGCCTCCGTGGCTATTAGGCCTTCCTTCCTTGCTCGCACCGCGGGCCAATGACCTCGAAAAACAACAACATAAGCTTCATCTCTACTTGACGCATCGCATCCCGGGGCGAGACCTTTTCGGTGCAATGTAACGAGTCGCGCATTGCATCGATAATATTAGGTGTAGATACCTTATACCGCCTTCATTTCGGGTCCTCATGATATGAGAAATGAGACAAAGAGGCGCATTAATAACTTTTATATCCCCTCCAGACGCCGACGATGAAGAAGGGAAAAAAGACAGAGGCTTGTGTAGTTGAGACTGCGGCTCATTAATTCCCAAGGGACTCTGAAGAAGATCCTTCTTTATTTCGTCTTCTCATTCAATGATACTACGACGAAAATGTGTAGGATGGAGGAAGAGAGAAAATCAATGATCACATTTCATGATCAATGACGAAAGAAGAAATTCTCATGAGAGCTCTTTGTATGTGAGAAGAACGACTTTGGTCCTAAAGGGACCACTTGTAAAACGATTCTTTGAAGGTTAATTTGACCTTTCTTTTTTGCAGAGCCACGACCGAGCAATGCCCGTTCGCCATCATCGTCATGTGCCTGCAGAGCATCGTCGGCGTCATCATCCAGGCGTGCATGGCCGGCATCATCTTCGCAAAGTTCACGGTGCCGCGCGCCCGCGGCGAGACCATCATCTTCAGCAAGAACGCCGTCATCACGATGCGCAACGGCGTGCTGCAGATCCTGTGCCGCATCAGCGACCTGCGCCGCGCGTCGCTGCTCGAGGCGCACGTGCGCATGATCGTCGTGCGCAAGGAGAAGACGGAGGAGGGCGAGGTCATCCCGTACCAGCAGACGGACCTGGAGTGCGGCTCCGAGATTGACGGGTCCAACGACCGGGTGCTCATCTGGTGGCCCGTCACCATCAGCCACGCCATCGACGAGGAGTCGCCCTTCTACGAGATGACGCCGCGCGACATTCTCAACGAGCAGTTCGAGATCGTGGTCACGCTCGAGGGCGTCACCGAGGAGACCGGCAACACAATCCAGGCGCGCACGTCCTACCTGCCCAACGAGATCCTCTGGGGCCACCACTTTGAGAACTCGTCAGTGGCCTACGACAAAAAGGCCGGCATGTACTCGATCCAGCACATGGTCATCAACAAGACCTGCGTCGATCTCACACCTCGGCTGAGCGCCAAGCAGCTGGCCGCGGCGAGGAACAAGGCCGCGGAGAAGCGCGCCAGCTCCGCCATGACGTCAGGCAGCTCGGCCGCGAGCAGCGAGGAGATCTCCCCGCGCGCCGCCACCGCCAGCACTCTCCGCCTGGACGACGCACGTCAGTGACAAATGGTCCGGGCCTCTGGGAGGCTCAAAAGTCGCTTGTACACACGCAACGAGGACAAGGCCACCAAGGCCCACATGGCCGATATCATCAGTCAGATGCGGGCGGAGAAGCAGGAGCAGCAGCAGCAGCAACAACAGCAACAACCACAGCTGGTACACCACAACAACCACGCGGCGCCGGGCGGCGTGGGCACGATGATCGTGCCGGGCGGGCGCGGGCGGACCAACACCCAGTGGGTGGCCAACTGCAGGCGCGTCATCAAGGAGAAGAAGGCGGTGGAGCAGAAGCGCGCGCTCGCGGCGGCGCAGCAGCAGCGGCAGCAGGACCAGCAGCTGGCGGAGCGGCAGGCGCAGCTGCAGCATGCTCAGCAGCAGCAAGAGGACACTGAATGTTGACAGAGTGCCTAGAGGGTCTTTATAAAGTGTAATATAAATTGACTTCGATGTGCCAGTGTAAGCAAGAGACGATCTGAGCCGACGAAGACCCAGTGTTAAGATGGCCCGTTCCAATATATAAATATGTTTTAGGAAGCGTAATTCAACCTTGATAGAGTAAAATACATGAAAGGAACAAACATTATCAGCATATTGTATTTTTGTACTACTGAGAGTTTTAAGGCAATAAAAGGACTGAAGAAGAATTAATCGAGCACATGAGAAGAAGAAGAAGAAGAAGAAGCAAGAAAGATTATAGTGAGAGATCATTTTACATCGTTAGATTAATGACTTTCTAATACACCTTTTAAGAGATCTTTGTTAACATTTAACGAACATATACCCTGTACTAATAATGATTACAATGATACTAGTACGAGGAGGGAATTATAGTTGGAGGTAATTTTCCAAGTGAAAGGGTAAAAGGCTAATTGAGGAGAAGTAAAGCTTGGAGACGGGAAAAGGGTAGCTGGGTGAAATCACATTTGCTGGTGCTGTAGGTTGAAGAAGAAGAAAAGATTACATGATTGAAATATGAATATCTAGGGAATGCTATAAATCTTCTTTTATTTACAAATACGATTATTGGTGCAAAAATATATAACGCGGAGAAATATCTACATATAACTTGCGTATCATTACTTATACCCTTAATAATTGTACCCTTCGACGTATCCATTTTCCCTGTCTTCACATTTTCCTGATAGAAAAGCTCTCTTGTGCATCATTTTTCAGAATTGAATTTCCCTTTTTCTGTGCATATAGCACCTTTGATAGAGAGAGGGAGAAAAAGGGCCTCAGCTCCGTCTCATGCCACGATCTCAAAGAGAGAAAATATACATTTCTTCGCCTTTAATATGCAGCTCAAGGATGAAACTTCATAAATAAAGAAAAAGCATGTACCGTGGATTGCAGAGGGCATCGTGCATGTTAATATGCAGTATTAATAGTGTGTACTATGAAGCCAATGAATTACAACATGACCCTCTGTACGTCTGTGACAGGATCCATAAAGCAGACACTTCCTGTTTTCCACCTCGTCACAATTTAAATCCCTTGGCCTTTTTGGCCCCCACCTCATCTTATCTCCTGAAGCATATAAATAGATGGAGTGGCCGCCAGTTCATGCATGCAAAAGTACGGCCAGTGGAAGGAGAAGTAGTAGCACAGTGGTCTCAAGGGAGAGCCTTCAGCATATGCAGTTTGAACACATTTTGCCATCTTTATATAAGAAGTAAACGACAGTGTCGTTCCCGTTCAGTGGTCCGTGCGATCTTATATCCATCCACTACTAGCCGTCGTACGCATACACGAATTTCCCCTTCTGCATTTGAGCAATGGGATTAAAGAAGAAGAAGAGAGAGCTCTGTGTGGCATGCAGCAAAACTAGCCTCACTATCTCCGCTTCCCTCAAAAAAACCTTCTTCTATTTCTCCATTCGATCGCATCTATATGTACACATTTTACTGGCGAAGAAGAAGAAGAAGAAAAAGCCTTTTTTCTCTTCCAGACAGGCTCGAAACACACAAAAAACTCTGTGGCCGCTAAATCAACCCAACAAAGGAGAAAAAGTGACGCAGTGGCTTTGTGTTTTTACTTCTTCTCCTCGTAATTAATGCCTTGTCATTTTGCGTCATTTTCATTCCAGTGTGCAGTACGTTATTATGATTATTATTGCTTTTAACGGGAAAGCAATGTATTACAGCTAGCAGGTAACTGCAGCGGCTGCTAATAATAATAATATAGCAATATTGCTTGATTGTGTTGAAAATGATTGCATGAGTGTCTCGAGAGTAATATTCTGTCTTGCTTTCTATACTAACGGTTACATAGTTACTTTTATTAACCTTGGTTTTGTATCATACACAAAATCTATTACGAAAGCAGCACCGTGACAAATAGTCCGCTTATTGATTTCAATATCATTCTCGTTCCATTACAAAATCGATCAATCTGAGGATATAAATCAGCATTATATCTCCAGATTCTCGTACTCGAATTGTCTTTCAGCAAGGAAATGTCTCCTTTTAAACGCTACTCTGAGTGACAGCGAGAGATCGACAGACAGACGAGCAACAAACTGCTATCAGCTAGTCCTCTCTGGTGTCCTATCTGTTGTAAGAACACAGTGGAGCCGTTTAACATGACATAAGGAGACTATACTGGTTTCTACTTTCTGTTTTATGAAGCAATCCACTGTGTCCTCTACCCTTAGTGTTCGACATGTTCGCCCTACATCTTACTTTTCGACAATAAAACCTTGTTTCATCGCGTGACGGACTTTGGCCTTCAAATGGCACCGGGAAAAGAAATGGCTTACTGTAGACTCTGCTGGCGGTAAAGAAGGCCTTTATCGTAGAGAGTGGGAGAAAGGTTCCGACGATCTTCGCTTTAATTCCTTTGAAGGAGCGCTATTGGCGTGGGACCCCCTTGGGAGACGGCAGCAGCGTCAGGCATTGTTATACATTCAGAGGCTATTCCAAGCAGCTCACGCAAACGATTCAGGAATCGAAGAATATTGCCGGAATTGAACGGTTCACGGAATTCAAATCGTTCTGAGGAAATGGGAAAGAAAATAAGAACGTAACCACAGCGAAGCATTTAAATGTGAACGAAGCTCTACGTACTTTACTTTAGAAGATTCTACAAACCTGCTTTAGACATTGTTAGTGTGACATTGTATCTCCATCACTTGTCATTGACACGAAGAAGCTTCTCGATGCCATTTACCGGTTTTAACAGCCATCAAAAGAATAAAGTTGTAAAAAGGAGAAGTAAGGACACGGAGTAAGAAGTCCTTTGACAGGCTTTCTGATGATAATAAACACAAAAGTAAAGACTATCAGAGTAAGGACTACCAGCAGGGCAATATCTTTAATTTAGCTTGGCAGGGTACAACTCAGCTCAAATATTAGGCTGGAACCAACTCTTTTATTATTGGTAATATTGTACTAATATAGCTACATTGGGTTGGGTCGTCTAGCTAATGGTGTTACTAAGCTGCCAAAGGGGAGGAAAAGGAGAAAAACAACCGAAATGGAGAAATATTAGAAAAACAAGGTCGCTGAAGAAGGGAAGAAAATAGTCGGTGAGAAGACTGCAGTTTTCAGAAAAAGTCCAACTTTTTATAGCAGAGTCATATTTGGCCTAATTTGGTCAATTATGAATTGTGCAAAAAGTGCACTGCGGAGGTATCTCGCAATGTACTTTAAATATATTTTTACCTTCCCTGAACAGCTGGTAATACAGAGAGCTGCCATCATATTGCTAATAGGCCTAAATTTCAAATGCGACAAAATATAAAAGCAGCCTTTTTAAAGCCCGAGTAAGCACATGGTACGTGTCGCACATTTACACCAACGTTGCGCAAACGTCAGATTAAGATTTGGCGCTGATGGGTGTGGGTGGCTGTTTGCCTGCCTGCTCGTTGTAAATAAAGGCTGAGCCCCACTTTTAAATGCAGGGAGCAAGACGATATTTGCACTATAATAGAACATGTTAAAAGTTATGCACGTATGAACACTTTCTAGAAGATCAATAAATATAAAAAGCCGCTATTGACTTTTAAAACTTAAGCTGTCTATTTTCATAGAGTGTGTTGCTAAACAACCGCCGAGATTGACGTCAGCAGGGAGAAGAGGAGGCAGAAGGTCCATATGGAAAATGAAATTTGACTGCACCAACATAAAAAGAGTGGGTGTGCTGCCATTCTCTTGGCTGAACACGTATACACAAATTTCAAAAGTAAAGAACGCCCCATGAGCAAACAAGAGATCAGACAGGATAGAGGCCAATGTTTAAATAGTTCAGTTAAGGTTTCGGATTTTTTATTAAGATGGTTAAGGTGTAATTTATTAGTCACTAATTAAGACCTGTCCATGGCATACTTACTGGGATTTGGATTTTAAATAAATAATACAAATATTCTAGTTAAAGGGTAGATAACACTTACGTTCGAATAAACTCTCCGTAAAACCCCTGCTCCAATCAATAAGACTTTCTTCATTCTCGATTACATTACACGACGATCGAGTAAGAAAAATCGTCCAATCTGAGCGAAGGAGAAGAAAAATGGTAAAATTCCCCTCGGAGCGCAAATTGACGTCTTCTAAGCTCGAATTTATTTTCTTTCCTCGTCGTCGTCGTTCCACATTTACTAAGCAGCGAAGACAGACTCAATGAGACCCAGCCTGGCGGGGCGGAGGCACAGTGGCTATAATTCATAGGTGATGGGAATGTACTCTAGATACGTATTTAGCTTTATACTGTACGAGAGAG
>LR137136.1:11194-29242 GCA_900659605.1 Tisbe holothuriae | reverse complement strand
CAAGCAAAGTGATAGATAAGACTCTGAGTTTTATTCGTATGGACCCGACGGTTCCGGGAAGCGGTTATTCAAGCGTGTGGACCCGCAGGTCCAGTCCAGGGCACCTTCGACCCCGGATTTACGTTTCAAACCGACTAACATAGGACACTTGTATGTAGACTGATCCCATAACCACAACGCCATACGACACCATGGCATCAAACTCACCATCTTCATCGGTCTTGACCACGACGGGGTACGAGATGGGCCCGTCCCCAATCTGCGTCCCGGCCAGCATCCAGATCCGGTACTCGGTCCACTTCCTCAGCTCATCAATGACATACTCCCGGGTGTCGGGGTTCTTGATCTCCAACATGGTCGCCTCAGAGTCCAACCTGGCGCTCGGCACGTAGAAGATCTTGTAGTACGTGATCTTGCCGTTGCGCTTCTCCTTGGGCGGCGGTTGCCAGACCACCCGGATGGACGTGGAGCTCTCGCTGTAGGCTTTGACGGGCTCCGGGGGTGCGTTCGGGACTGTTGTCGTTGTTAAGATGGTGAAATAAAGGGTAAAAATAAAATAATGTGCAATGTTGGCTTGGTCGTGAAAAAGGGAAATTTATGGTCCAACTTGACGGAGGGAAGTAAATAATCGTAAATAAGGACAAGAGGGGCAAAAGTGTATATAAATAAGTGTCCCCGGCGACAATTTTGCGGGCTATTTATTCCCTACTTTTGACATTCAAAGACTTTCAAAAGTCTCGTAAAGAACCCGGAAAAAATATAAGTGGAAGCCTTGGAAATGAAATAATAAAGTTGAGTTGAGTGAATATGGGGGTATTTTGGTGCCATAACAGTTTTTATACAGTGCGTTAAAATTCACTTAATTCACATTCACAAGGACGCTAATATTCGGATGTATTATTTACTAAAAATGGTTGTGCTGTATTTGACATTCAGTGCTCGCGCCAAGGGGGAAAAGTTGTGAACAATGCATATATAAGGCCTTAGCGCTTATCTTGACATAATTATCCTAGTGATGCATCTATAAAGATGCCATTTACGGTAGTATATAATTGTAAACTTGTGCAATATAAACGGGCTTTCTAATCTGGTGCAGTTTTTAATCATCATAACAATTTGTTTGTAAACTGAATGTTTAAAAATAGTGCTCTGTAACACACAAGACACTGTGATTTGTACTGAAAAAGGGGCGTGACATTATATAGCCACGCCCCACTTACCCCATGAGACAAGACAACATGAATAGCGGACTCACCGTACTGCTCCGTGCGCACTGTAATCGGCGGTGTTGTGGCGCCCTCCCCGCGCTTGGACTTGGCCGCCAGCCACACGTGGTACAGCGTGTTTGGATAAAGCCCTTCCAGCAGGTACTCATTGGCGTCCAATGGCAATGTCTTGTGATTCTCATACTAAACGATATCACTATAGACATGTAATTAAGTCATTAGCTAGTTAATCTTACGTCATTAGCAAATGTGTCGTTCCAGTACAGCTCATAGCTGACGATGTTCTCGCCAGAATGGGCCGGCTGCTCCCACGTCAGCCGGACCGACGTCGCCCGCACCTCATTCGCCCTCAGCTGACTCGGTTGACTCGGCACACCCTGCTGAGTCTTGACCTGCACTGGCGGGGACGGCGGGCCAGGCCCGATGGCTGTGTACGCCTCCACCCTGATGGTGTAGATGGTGTGCGGGGTGAGGTCGGAGATGGTGGTCAGCTTGTTGTTGTCCACGAACTGGGACTCCCATTGGCTGAGCGGGAGCTGGTGGTTGGTGGTGTAGTACACCTTGTAACCCTGGAACCATAGAGTTATTAAGTACAAGTTCTTTGGCCAAAAACAGAGAAAGTTTAAAAACTGGTGCAAAGATATATTTTGTCGCATGTCATGAGTTTTATTGGTCCTCCTACTTTTTAACTCTTATGTGTGGTTACACTTTCTTCCAAGGGGGAAAGCCCAGAAGGCCTTTTTGTGGCATAAAAAGTGTGTTATATGCAGAGTAGTGCTGTGGGAAAAAAGGTGACTTAATGGTTCCAAACAAGCTACTTTATTCCATTTTTCTGGACCACATTTTTGGAACGTCTGTGTGTGACTTTTTGTGTCATGATATAGTAATAATAATAAGAGTTAGCACACGCGCAGGACACCTAATTCTCTCATGTTGGCTATAAAATAAGCTCCTTTGGAGCAGCAACAGTGATGGGAGAAAAAGAGCTGCTGCTGGTGAGGCTGAGAGCAAAAAAGCTGCATAAGTTTTAATGAAGACAAATCGGTTGGTGGCAGCCAGATATCCTTTATTATACAACAGGTAAAGGCTGTTGCACTCTATGCAAAACATGCCAAATTTGGCAATGTCTGCTATAACGACTAAGGCACCATATAATGTCTAAAAAATACATATATATAAATCCAGATATTAGTCTCAAAGGCTGGAATACTATGCATGATGGTTTATTATTATTATTACCGTGACTCTTCCATTCTCCGCTTCTGGCTCGTCCCATTGAATGACCATCGTACTGGAGCTGAGCGGCCGCACTTGGACGTTTCGAGGCGCAGATCCCGGCTCTGGAGTAAAGAAGAACAAAAACATTACACATGAAAATGAGACTTTTGAAGTCAACAGAGGAAGAAAACTGTCGGCATGAAAAGTTTCTTTTCTGCTGACCCGACATGTGTGCTTGGAAGGGTGACAGCGCTTTGTTACATGAAGGGGGCTTAGCTCAGTGCATTAAGTTAGGGTGTCGCCACACAACAAAAGAAAATAATACACCGGGTTACTGAGACTGATTAAGAAAATATTATATACAAGAGGCTAGATTATCAATAGATATAACTCTAAAAGTAATGATTTTGTTATCACTACCCAGTCAAATAATATATTTTATGTCGTGTGGCAACGCGGTAAACCATAAAGACTCTTCTTATCGCTTCTTCCTTTTCGTCACCCCAGTGACGACAACAAGGTTGTTAACTTACTTGAGATGTCCTCAGCACCTGTTGGTTGGTTGTCGCCAGCCACAAATGGTATATCGATGTTGTTGGTTAGAGGGAGGAGAGGAAGAGAGAGAGAGAGCGGAGAATTAGTTCATGTCGTGAATTAATTAATACGATATGTTCGGTGGTGGTAAATGTCGTGGTTGTGAGGGTGTTTTATATCTTTTAAGTCAGTTTTTGTTGCTAACGGATGCAGTAAGAAGTGTAGAAATGCATTCGGAAATAAATATAAAAGGCGAAAGTCACTTATCTGCGCTATAATCAGGTTAGGAAATCGAAGGGACTCTAATGGACGAAATATGCAAAGGCTTCACTGACATATATAGCTATCAGTCTTCATTTTTAATATAAGAAACGGCACAAAAAATGTGCAAAAGTTAATCTCTTCCATTTCTGCAAAAAAAAAGAAGATTTCCCCCCATTTTTCGATAAAATATTCCAACCGTCCCTTTGAGCATGCAACAATAAATTTCAATTATGGCATCTGTTGTTTATAGTCGTAAGATTGTAGTCTACTAAATGAGGACTAATGATGAACGCAAATTAGAGTAATGGATGTAGTAGGGAGAAGTAGATGAAGAATACGCTTCTTCCCCAGATAGATTCTGTACCTTGTTCTTTAGGGGGGTTAACGAATATAGACCATCAGGAGTGCCGAGGGGGGAAAGCGGGGTTTAAATATGCGAAGAGAAGGGAGGTGGATGGAGAGAAAGTTGTTTTGCATTAGGAAACACCGTATGAGCATATATTAATGAGACAAACACTTAGTTAGATCGGGAAAACACGCCTGTGTGCCATTTTTGTGCATGGTGCATATTATATCTAAAAATATAATCACATCTTACCCGTCTCTCCTGTGGATGCCACAACCGGCGTGCTGCTGTCCCCACGGCCGACATTATTCACAGCAAGCACCACAAACTCATAATCCGTGAACGGGGTCAACCCCCGGATGTCGTAGAACGTCGTGATGGCCCCCGAGATCTCCTTGTAGTCCCAGCTGGCGAGCTTGGGCTTGTACTGGATGACGTAGTACTGGACCTCGGAGGGGTTGCCAGGGTAGGACCAGTGGAGGCGGACCGAGGTGGGGGTGATGTCGGTGATGCGGACGTTGGTGGGAGGGCGTGGAAGAGCTAAAGAGACACATAGTTAGTATGCTAATAGTGTTAGCTGGAATACTACTCGTACCTTGCACTTTAACCAGCGTTGTGGTCTCAATGATTCCAAGCTTGCTGGCTGCCACGCATGTATAGTTGGCAGTCTCCTGAATCTCCCTCAACGCGAGGACGTTCTTACCAATCGGCGGTAGGTCGGGAGTTATATCCTGTAATTATGCATGTTAGAATACTACTTCAATTTAGACAAAGTGTCAACCCTGACCTGCTCCCACTTCTGCCACTTGACATGCGGCATCGGGCTGCCCACCGCCACGCACGTGATGTTGAGCGACGAGCCCACCATGACGTTGTACTCAGCCTCGGGGAAGATGGTGAAATGCGGTGCCACACGGCGGACTGAAATCATTGATGTGTCTCATGGGCAGTTGTAAGTCTATGGTTTTTTATATCATACCTCTGACGTAGAGCTGGACCGCGTACGAGTATTGAGTCCCGGCAGAGTTCTCAGCCACGCATTCGTACTTGCCCTGGTCCATTTCTTGGCTCTCACGGATTTGCAGCGAGCCTGGAAAAGACAGTTTTAAGGTACACATTGGGAAAACAGATAAAGAAAATAGGAGGTTTCTTTCGGCCTCGTTCAAAAAACTAATTCTCCTGGGAAACTAAATAAAACTCAAAACTCCATCGTTGACCAAGTTTGTTTTTCTTAAAACGGGACTTTAGGATGTTTTATTGCGACTATCTTTTGCCTGTTTATACCAAAAAATCCTGTAAATAAGCCTTTTATGTACAAAGTTAACATGTTGAAGATATATTCTCCCACATTTTCCTGTTCGCATTGACAGTATAATACCCTCCTCCTTTTCACATGTTCCAGAAACTACCGTATGAGCAGATTCAGTTAGTGAGCTCCCCCAAAATATGTCCTCGTCGTCTCCCTTTCTTATATTTTTAAAAACTGGTTGCTCCAGTTTTTTTTACCGGAAATTTTCCCACTGAAAAAAAAAACGCCGAAGCAGCAAACTCAATGACGAACCGTGAGAAAAGGAAATCAGGGTTGCCATTTATTCAGTCAATGGGGACAAATTGCTTTCCAAAAAATGAGCAAACGTGGCTCTAAAACCGTTCAAACTGGCAACCCTGAGGAAAATGTCAAAGCTTTCAAAAATATATTATTTGTAGAGACAAAAAAATGGGACAGAATCCACAATCAATACTCAAGTAAAGACAGTAAAATTACTCAAGGGTCTAATGTCAAATCTACTCCTTGAACATGTTCAACGATGGTATAATGAGCTAAAACAACATGGTAATAATAACATACTCTATATAATACTTGTATTAGGTTTTGTACATAAAGTGGTCGTCTTGCTCTACTAGCAAGGGCATTAATACACTATTATTAATAATACTGAGTGGTGATTGAACTTGTGAATCGGTGACTATATATTTTATACACTTATTATTCTGTGAAACAATCTTTTCAGTCTTTGAAAAAAGATTTTGTGCCTGTGTTTAGTAAGCAGGAAGCATAGAAGAAAGTTTGAAAGTTGTTTCCCCCCAGTTTTTCTTAAAAGATACTTTTTAATTGGTTTTCCCCCAGTGTAGTAAACACAGTATGTTGAGTGTAAGTGGAGCAATTTTCTTGCCTACGATTTATAAATATTTACAAGCTTCTCCAAGGAAACGTTTTTATTCATTTCGTTGACAGAATAATGCTACGTTTGTGGTCTAAAATTGCTTACATAATGAGTCTAACGCAAGGCTACATTACAACTTGCTACGATTACAAATTAGGTAAATTAATGACAATTACACCTCCGTCGCTTTGGTGGGTATTTGTTGCTTTGTGTGTGTAAAGTACAGTACGTATGCGAGAGAGAGGCTGAGCAGTGAAGAGGTGGAGAAGTAGGAATGCGGTGTATAGCTTGAAGCCACAAATATGAATGCTTAAGGAAGCCACTCGAAAAAAAGTATATTTTACAGATCCTGGTTAGGCACACTTCAATTATAAAAAGGTCAAAAAGGTTATTGGAGATTACTTTATAAGCAGCTTAAATTATTTAAAATTAACTCCAAATTGTAAAACAGACTTTAAGAGTTCGTAAGAAATTACTTTAAAAGTGAATATGTTACTTAAATTTGGGTTATGGTAAAATTTGCCATTTTAAAAAGTAACTTCCACAAAACCGGATGTAAACACATTCCTCACTTCTCCAACTCCTTCCATACGTCATCCTCCTCAAAAGGACTTGCCTCACGGTCATTTTCAAACCACTGTGGTCTCCCATTCGGGTAGCAATAATAAAAAGTCACATTGTGTTCACAGTCGACCCCTCACCTCTCAGTTTACCTTGCTCCATGACTGTGTAGCGCGGGTTGGACTTGAGCCGGAGCATGTCCTTGACCCAGTAGATGTTGACGGCGGGGTTGCCGGTGGCCTGGCATTGGAGGAGCGCGCTGCGGCCGGTCTCGATGACCTTCATCTGGGGGTTCTCCGTGATCTGGGGGAAGCCGTGCGGGAGGCTCTTTTCTGGAACGGGGAAATTGGACGATAATTTATGCAACTTAAGAGATGTGTTCGTATATTGATTGGCAACTGAAGGTTACGCAACTCTATCACTAGTATCCTACTGCATATCTTCTATCCACCCTTTATAATATCGCTCATTGTAAATGCCATTTTGCACCCAGTTCATAATGTTCATCATTCCCTTTATTCAAGGCTGTAGCAGCTTGCGAAAACGTTTAATTGGCCCCTTTCAATCTTTACGCATAAGCACATCTGGCACTGACATTAACAGAGTTGGAAGTTTCTTCCCCTTTTCTTCTCTTCATATTCGCATTGACGGTCGTAAGCTTGAGTTTTATTTTAGCCAGATCAAGATCTAAAGCCCGAGCACAACTTTTGGCATGAAAGATTCATTAGATTTTGTTTGATGCTTCTCCTCCTTCTTCTTGGTTATAATTTTAAAAGGGCCAATAATCAGATAATTCAATATTGGCAAGAGAGAGCAAAGCTGGAAAGAGGAAAAGGGCAATAAAAAAGCATATCAAGCTGAATGAATTGTAAGAAAGCTGGAAATGAATATTCCACCAGAGTAACAAAAAATGCTTTTCCCTTCAGTTCAATAACACAGTATGAAAACTTTGAAAAGTGGGAACTGGCTATATGAATCAAAGTCAGCGTTTGCCTCTACAAAATTCAAAGGCCGATAAACTACCATATTCTCTATGCTCTGACAACTTTTCCTTAATTTAGTTTTAAATTTAAAAAGAGCATTTTTCAGACAGAAATACAAACTGGATACAAACTGAGCCGCTTTCACTCCCTAGCCATCGTATTATATTTCAATTTTCTTTTTTGATGGCTCTTTTCAGAAAAAAGCTCACTGCAAAGTAATGTCTCCTCTTGTGTGAGTACAGCCAATGTGGTTATTCTTTTTGAAGGTGTAACGCAATGCCTGCCGCACACAGCAGCTCCCGTCGTTGTAAGTAGGGTAAAAGCCTCTTTTCACTTTTTCCAGCCATTTTTTCCGTAGTAGTACTACCATGGCCATTTCACAGCAAGGACAGGGGAAAAAAGCAACGAGCAAAATGGCTCTGAGGGAATGAAGAGCTAGAGCGTGCTAGGGAAGCAGGAAGGAAAGTTATTAGCGGGGAGGAGGAGGGAGAGAATGGAAAAGAGTGACAGGCAAGACGAGAGAAGAAAAAACTGCCTCTGACAATTAGGGGGAACACAGCAACACAAAGAGGAGGAGGGAAGCTAAAAAGATACCAATGTACCATTAGCTACTGCTGTGCTGAGAGAGAGGTTATTTATGTGGATTCATACACTGTAGAAGGAGTTAAGCTTGACGGTAATTACAATTGCATAATGCATGGAGGAGTAGAGAAAAGCGGAAGGAACGATTCGATTCATTCCCCAAGAACTGGGTGTAAAAGGCTCCCTAGAGGGACATCATACAGCTCATAAAAAGTGGGAGAGAAAAGCGATTGCAGCTGATATAACAGCATATTGTTCACGGCGGACTCGATTATTGTCCGCGACCGACTCGACTACTCACCGTCCAACACCTCCAGCTTCGCCTTGGCCGACACCGGATCCCCGACCCCGTTCTCAGCCACGCATTCAAACACGGTGTCCTCCTGCTTCCGCCTTGCCGGGTCGATCCTGAGCAGGGACCCGCCGGGGTAATCCTTGATTCCATATCGAGTCGACGGCGATATCTTATTCCCGTTTTTGCGCCATGTGATGTGCGGCGTTGGGTCGCCGGATGCAGAGCATTCGAATGCCGCCGTGCTGCCGACCTTGACGCGTTGTGGCCGCGGCGCGTCTGTAATCACTGGTGGATCTGGAAATAGAATAAAGGACATTTGTTATTACAATTGAAAGTAATCTTAAAAGCATGTTTGGGGAACTATTTGTAATACTTGTAAACAGTGTAATGTAATTCAACCATCCCTAGCTAAGTAAGGATGATGAGTGATGCGATGGACGCGATGGAATGAGAAACGACGGCCCTTGATCGTTTTTCTCTCTCTCTTTCTCTGAGTTATGGCTGCAGCCAAACAGCAGCAGTCTCCTCTCCTCCCCTTACTGCCGGTATGATTGGGATCGAGACCTCGTTTCAGGTCTCTGAGGGCCGTTTGGAGAAAGAGAGAGAGAGAGTAAAAGACTGCTGCTACGATCAGTTACAACCTGCTGCTGCTAAAATGGTTGCCTCTGGCTGTCTCCACACTTGACTTCTTTCTATTCACTATGCTCACAAGTTGTTGGTACTCCATTCACAGGGTAGAAGTAGTACAAAAAAGGCGAGGGCAATGCGTGTGTCTATAAATTTTCCATGAAGTGAGTTTAACATCGACTTTCTCTGGCTTTAATGCTGCAGGAGGAGAATAGAGGTCTCTATATGGCTCGTACAAACTCCTCTCTATATCGTATGCAAAAATGATACCCAATATAGGGAATATAGCACGTGTGTGGGGAGGTTAAGATGGGTTATAGGAGCTTAAAGGTCAGCAGCCGCCTTTGAAGTTTGACGCCGTTGCGTAAGACAAAGTTTATTTTATTTCCCATCTACAGCCGCATTTGTAAGCCTTGTTAAACAACGTTGACAAAAAAGAGCTTAAAAAGAGGTTTGCTCTTTAATGTCCCATGAAAACTATATGTGTGTGTTAGACACACTTTGACGGTTCTCCGACTACATAAAAAGAACTGGCTACTACCGCCAGAAAGGATATCATTATAAAGTCATTCTTTTTGCACACGAAGACGGTTTAAATGTTTCTTTGCTCTGGTAGGAAGACACACAACGCTGTAATTATGCATAAAGAGTCGTCATCGCGCTTTGTAAAACTGGAGGAGGAGGAAAGAAGGGGGTGAATACATTAAGCTGGAAAGGGAGAGCAGGATATATGACGAAATTGTTTTAACTGTATAGAGCCATGCGAGGGGATCAGGGTTCAAATCCCAGTGACTCCAACCTTGTCTACTGGTTAAACCTACAAACCAATCTTATAAAACTGTAGTTAAACCCAGCTATCTCTTCTAGGGGCATGGGGGTCAAGAATGACTGTAAATATGAACCAACAGCTTAGATTGAACCATGGAAACCTACAGGGTAACTTTAGGTAAACATGTGGATACTTAGGTTTCCATGGATTGAACATTGAATTAATTAGTTTTATATCTGAAAGAGATTATTGTCATACTTACGCGACGTGAAGTGTATAAACGGCGAGTCAATGACATACGAGTTCGGCCCACCCCCCGACGGCGCCTCCAGCACCTCGGGGGGCGGCGGCGCCGTGGGCACCGGGAAGCCCAGCGCCTTCAACTCATCGTCACTGATCTCCGTGACCGGCCCCTCGTCATCCACGCCTCCGAAGAACAAGTCGGAGGCGTTGAACGGGGACAGGAACACGATGCTGTCGGAGAACGAGGTCTCAGAGTTGGCTTGTCGCTTTTGCAAGCGACTATTTATGTTATTATGATCTGAGCTGTGTGGGGCAATGGGGGACTTTTTATTAGTTGTACGAGACTTTTGGGGTTGTATTATTGGTCTCGCTGAAAGGTAAAGTGGGTTATGGTTAGTAAAGCTTTTTACATCTCTCTAGCTCTATTCCGGAAAGGACCAATTTTACACTCACTTACCTCCGTACCTTTGTTCTAGCAGTGTCAAATAACCCAACCTGGCATACTTCCCCCCCGCGTTCCCTTAGCGACCATTTTTTGCGAGCGAGTGTGTGCCATTAACAGCAACTTTTCTCTGAACATAAAATCAGTTTAACCTTTTGACAGAAAACGTCAAATCCACCGCTAATTATATTGCATCAGAAGCTTCTTTTTATCTTATTTGGTTATTTTTTTGCACACACACAACCTTTTTCATTTTTGAAGAGCTCCCTCCCTTGGGCTTGAAAATTGTCATCACCAGAAAAATCCCTTTTCCCCCTTTAGGGTTGCCATAAAGCCAAATATGACTTGCAACATGTCTAACTATAAACTAAAATTATAGTGCTAATAGTATTTCAATGGAATCTGAAGAATCTGTTAATAAATATTCAACATTGAAAGGTGATTCGAAGGCCATATGAGCTGGATATAATGACATTTACATAGACTATTTGTCCAGCTTTATAGCCAATCTGGCATCCCTACTTTTCCTCGCACCTCCCTGCTGCCATCTCCATCCCCTTGCTAGCTGCCATCGTATCAACTTCACCTTTTAAAAGCAACTTTGTATCGTCTTACACAACGGCTAATGTAGCAGAAAATTGTACAAGAAGAAGAAGAAGATTCCACTTTTTTGCTGTCTGAGAAATGGCTCATACAACTTTTACTGCACACACAGAGAATACTTGTTTCATATTTTATAAGAAAAGTTTATTACAAAAATGTTCACACAGGGAGAGAAAGTAACAAAATTGACCAATGTAAGTAATTACCAGCACGCGATCAACATTTTTGTTTTGTTTCGAGGAAGCTTTTAAGAGCCAGCAGTTGGAAAAACATGTGTTTGTTGTCGGCTATTATTATTATTTCTAATCCATTTGGGATTAGCGACGTTGACAATATTATTATGAGAATTCTCTGTATTAATACTGACGGATTGAGTATTGTAATTTGATGCACTATAAAGACAAGTAAAAGGCTTTAAAAAGCTTATATTGCACTGAAAGTGCCATATGGGCACAAAAGGCCTTTTTCTTATTTCTCTTCATCTTGTAACGCAATAACATCAAAATGAGCATGTTCAGAAGAAGAAAATAAGGCAGCAGCGATTTATTTTCATACTCATTTCAGCTTGTCATAGCAAGGGCACGTCGCCGACAAGTCCGTTTTTTGCCGACTCGAGGGATTTTTCTAATACAAAAAGCAGCTTTTCCAGGAAAGAGGAGAGAAATCGAGCTTTTTTCGTCTTCACTCCGTCACATGATATTTCAAAGAGCCATGGGAGCCATTTTATACACACATTAGGTCATAATAAATTTCCCTCCTGCTGCTCAGACCCGATAATAATGGCACTATTATTGCCAACAACATACCAGAGAGAGGAGAAATAATTAAGCCACATTTAGCGGCCAGTCTACGTGCGACGGACGACAAACATCAGGGTTGCCAGTACTAAATTACTAAATAAAGTCGAGCTAATGACTCAAGTTTGGACCCGAAACTGGCACTCCTGACTGCCAGGTCCAGTAGTTGTTTGAAACAGTTCCTTTAACCATTTGGTCAGCCAGTTTGTATGTGTGTATGTTGCGCCGGAGAGGCAGTCTTAAAATGGAAAAGGAAGGGCAGAGGAAGAAAACGCGTTTTCCCCAGGGATAGAGTAGGAGCTGAAGAAGAAAGAAAGAGGCAACATCTAGAAACTGGGCTGAGTGAATGCTCTGCTGCTACTACTACACCGATGTACTCACAGACGTGCCAGTGGAGAGAAATGTGCTTGCTGCTACAAAAGGGGGAAGAAGAAGAAGAAGAAGAAGAAGAAAACGATCGATTCCGATCGGGAAATCCACTTCGGATACAATTGGGTCACTTAGCCCAAAACTCTATACATTGTGCTCCTCTACCTTTAATATGTTTCGGGTCTTGTCATGTTTTTCATCGCCACCTCTCCTTTATCCTCCATATCATGCAGACACACAGAAATACCCACGCATGCAAAAGCATGTTTAGCTTTTCGATGCTGCCGCCGCTGCAGATAAAAACATATCCAACATGGAGCCATACAAGAAAAGGGGGAAAGAAAAAGCCCCAGAGATTTGTCAATATTTGCATCTTCCTCTCGCTTTTTCTTCCCAGTTTCATTCACAGCTTGAGCCCCCGTTTTACTATTTTCCTAGGTATATAATATGTATTCTAGAACACAAACGTAGGCGAGGGCTAGATCCGATTGCTCGTTCGAATAAGCCATTGCCGCTATTACCTTCTTTTCCTTCGTCTTCTACCACTTTGCTGCCATCTGAGTAATGTCTGAGGGGACGTGGAAAGCATTAGCAGAAACAAAGGGGGGCCTTAAGTGCTGCACGGACCATGGACCTCAAGAGGCAACAGGCTTCTAGCCAGGGTTGCCATTTTAGCTCATGTTCACCGTCATCGGTAGATCATTTGGCATCTTCTTCTCGAACAAAATGGCAACCCTGCTTCGTCTCTAGGGAAGCTGGCCGACACTACCAATCCAAATTGCAGGTGAGCTGATGTCAATCTAATCTACCAAGATTCATTTTTCTCCATCGCGGGATGGATTTTCTTCTTCCTCCAGCATCCACATGATAATAATGAAGGAAGAAAAAGGCTTAATTGACATAGTTTGAGTGAAAGGTTAAAGAAGGAGCTCATTCTGGTGCCGCGGGGGCTATTTCTACCTTTAGAGATCCCTCGAGCTTTTTTATTCAAGGAAAGGAGATCGCCTTTCTAAAGCTAAAGGCGGCAGCAGCCTCCTCCTTCTTTTAGAAGACCAGATGAAAAGGATGAAAATTTATGAGCAGGAGAAAGAAGCACTTTGGAGACATGCGAGACAGCGGCAAAAAACTATTGGTCTTGGTTAAGCCCTGAGCTGGGGTTAATTTAGACATATCAGAATGCCGAGTGAGGCTGGGAGAAGAACATCAATCTTGAATGGAGGAAATGGATACTCAGATTAACCAATGGCGTTCTGTAGTAACCAATATGGCTTTCTGTAGTTTTGTAAGCTGTGTCATGTGAGTTTATCTCTCTCTCTGGTTTATGTTCTGTCATCTCTGACTGCAGTTCTTTGAGCTCTTTTTGCTACAGGCAGAGCAACAGGGCCGGCTCTAACTCCATATATAAACATAGCAGCAGTATGTATCAAGGCCTCAAATTTGCTACGAAGCTTTGCTCTCTCTCTCGTTCTTGTTTCTTTCCTAGAGCTTGCAGCTAAAACTTCAAAGCGAAAAAGTGGAAATCCGCTCAAAGATTCTTTTTCTCTCTCTTCATGTTCTCTTTTCATGTTTGCATTCACAGAGAATCAAATATATATGTTGCTTTTTATACATCAGCATTCAAAAAGAGGATTCTAGAAGTCTTGCTCATTCGACCGGTGTGACTGACGAACATGAAATAACATGTTTTGACTTTTTACTCCTAATTTGCCGAGAAAAATCTTGCAAAAAGACCCCGCGGGGCACAGAGACATTTTTGCAACGGGAAATATCTCTTTTTATCTCCCAAGAGTAAACTTTCCTTCTACGAAAAGGGGATCCTAATAAAAAGGAGAGAGAGCTAAATCTGGCAATATCTTGCTTCATAATCTGACTGGATTTTTATTTCGTAGCCTTATATACACCTTTGTAGCAGCCTCCTGCTGCAGTGCTGGAGTTTTCTTTATCTAAGCCTTTAAAATGAATAAAAAGGTCGGTAACGCAGTAAAGGAAATGTAAAATGGGAGCACATTTCGCATTATTAGGGATATATATATTTTCAGGTTGGGAATGTAGCATGGAATTAGCTGCGCAAGACATTGCAAAGGAAAAGACAATAATGATTAGAACGGAACGAAAACATGATGTTTTAAGCCTTGCTTTGACTTTTAAGTTAACTCTTGATTCATGGAGGAAAGTCAATTTAAGGTAATATTTACCATTTTAAAGTTTGAGTCATGAGAAGTCCTTGCTGCTGCCCTTTGTCCCTCTTTTCGTCACTCGAGTAGCAACTTTCTTCTTCTCCCCTAATTTCAGCTACATTTTTCTCCCGTACTTGGCTTCAAGGAGAAAAGAAAGAAAAGTTTTCTTCTTCTGTGCAAAGAAGAAAAAGTGGCTCAAGTTAATCCGATGTTCCAATTGTGCTCATTTTTCTGCACAAAAAAGTTCTCCTCTCCTGCAAGTCAGAGAGATGAATTCCTGCCTTGGTGCAAAGTATGTGATATTTTACGCGGACATATAATTCAAAAATATATATTGCATATGAACGCAACCATCAACCAATTTGAAGGCATAAAGCTCAAGGAAGGAAAGGTAAAAGAGACGAGATTTCTTGTCCTCTTTCTTCCATGAAGGGAACCATTTCTTTCTCTCTCTCTCTCTCCTTTCTTTCTCCTCGAGTACTGCAAAGAAATTGCACAAAATAGAGAAACAATTGCTCATCATCATCATCGCCATAACATCATCATATCCGTCTTCTGAAGACTTTTCTGCACACCTGTGCATGTTATAATTTCAGCTAGGCAACGTGGCACACACACACCGCAATGGAGGCAAACAAAGGCCATTGCCACACGACAAAGTTAAATTGTGACAGAGCAACTGTATTGTCTCTTCGTTTGGATGTTCAATTTGCCCATTTGGGGTGTGGTTACGTGGTAAAAGCCGCATATTGTTATGTCGTTTGGCTCTTCAAATGGCCCTATTTGGATAATGTCGTGTGGCTATGTGGTTTAAAAAGCAGGCGAGAATTTGGAATGAAGAGTAATGGTCTCATGGAATCCCCCCGGATACAAAGGAGCTCATTTCACAGGCGAGCAATGTCGTCGTCGTTGGAATAAATTCTCGCTCAGGGAACAGAAAGAAAAAACTTGATTCTTGACAATTGAAAGTGGAGCGAAAATTAGGATCAAGCTGAGGATATTGTTTGTTAAATGTGCATAAAAGCTAGAAACTAGATTGTTGATTGACCATTAAAAGTGCATTCAGGCTAGCAGGAGTAGAAGGGACAATAATTGCTATATATACTTAACCTTGACATGGGATTCTTGACCATTAAAAAGTCTGACATTCTGGTTATTAAATATTCATAAACTGTAGTAGTAGACAGTTGAATAAAGAGTAATTTGCGGTAATTCCCATTCTCTTTCCTCTCCAGTCCAATCTACATCATCATATTCTCCAGTTGCTATCTTGTACATTTCCCGCTTGCAGCCAAATATATTATACACGGACTGGTACAGGGTGACCCAGAAATATTGTACAAAATATCAGCACTATAAACTTTAGGAGATAGACAGTGCAGTGCTTTATTTACAAGCTTATGTAAAGAAACAATATTTTAGTACAGTGACTATCACCCACCCTGTACGCTGTAGGAGCAGTGAGCGTGGCAAAGGGCTTCCTAATCAAATCAACCTCAGGGAAAGGGGGAAACACACATATTTCCAGAGGCACAAAAACTACTTCTCCCCAAATAACAACAAGTATTACAGCAACATATGTGAATGTGGCAACTTCGTTAAAGGCTTTTTGCTCTATTTATTCTCACACGCCGCCGACGCCCACTTTCTTGCCTTTATTTTTTGCAAAGGCGTGCAAAAAAGTGGAGCAAAATGCAGTGTTTTGGTGTCTTGATGAGGTGTAATGAGGATTGGCAGTTTGGTATATAAACAACAATTAAGGCTATGGTTATACTCAGGTGTTGGCTGGAAATGCATCCAAAATGCCTCAAATTTTGTATGTAAAAAGGTAGGTACTTGAAGTTTTGAAACAATGCAACAAATATGCTCCAATATGCTTTTAATGATATAAAGGCTTCTCTTCCCCCTACACTTAACACAATATGCAAATAAAACTTGTTGCCCTTCCATAGGTGCAGCTGCTGCAAAATTCATCCTTCATTTGGCCCGTCAGAAGCTCTCCACTGCACAGCAGGCGGGAATACAAATTTTCTTGAGCAACAAAAAGCGTTGGCCATTTTACATACATTGCTGCTGGCTTTCCAACGTCCAATATTTTATGCATGAAAGGGAATTTCGCCTCCTTCTTAGATATGCATGACGTTGTAAGGGAAAATAAAGCGGCCACTGCATCTCTACCATCGACATGGAATATTCCCCGATCCTTTCCGGAAGAGCGATTTAACCTGTGACATTTCAATCACCACGGCAGCATAACTTACTCTTTGCGTCCACGCTGCCGATGAGTTGCACGAGTAGAATGCAGGCGACGGCAAGGGTTGACAGCCGCCTGTTGCCCATACTGTGATATGTATCCATAGACCTGTAAGGGAAGCAGATTTGTTTTAACTCGGTGGATCCAACGATGTCATCTTCTTCACCCCTTCATTCCCTACAGCTCAGATCTCTTCTTAGCAATAATAATAATAACAATGCCACAATCATATTTCCTTCTTGGAAAGAAGCCTCAGAGTTCAATTTGTCTTTCCTCGGAAATGAAATTCGTCTTTCTCATTTTCCTCCTCGACATCATTATTCTCTCTTTCCTTCTTCTTCAGCTCTTATTTTTCTTCCAAGACAGTGGTGTCATATGGCACACAAAGTCAGTTTTTAATCTCCTCCTTGTCTTTCCATTTTGAAAGGAGTCCTGTATTGATTAAGGTTGTATATATTTAGGGCTCTAGGGCGTGTGCTCTTCTTCGTTTTGGTGGTGGTGTGAAGGCAAACAAAGATCTTTAGAGTCAGCTTGTAACAATCAGCTCTGTTTGCTTTCACCTCAGCTCATTTTCTGTATTTGTGCTACTTCGATCTCTCGAGCACAATAAAAGAGAGGAAATAGTGCAATGTTGTTTCACTTCTTCTTCGGCTTGATTGCGTTTTGTGTTAACCGTGCAAAAATGGAACAATGAAATTAACAAGCTCTCTTGGAAAAGGCAAGAGGAGAAGTCAAGTGCCATGTGCTTTAGAAAGGATTGAATATTGAGAAATATTATTTATAATACATAGTACTCCTGAAAACTCTTCAGTACAGAGATGGGTTCCTAAAACGACTTAAAACCCCATCTCCAACACCCTTTAAACGAGTCGAACCCAAAACTACTTCCACAACTTCTGAGCGATGAAAAAGGCTTGTTCTCATGATGTCAACATGAACCACCTCATCAATGTCTCAAACAGACGGAGAAGAAAGAAAGCAAATCACAGACAGACTTGGAAAGAGAGAGAGAGAGAGAGAGAGAGAGAGAAAGAGAGAGAGAGAAAGGGTCTCAGTTTCCCCTTACTCGTTTCCCCCCTTCTTTTTGTGGCTTAAGGGGGGATTGCCCCTTCCTCTTCCTTTTCTTCTCGCTATGACAGATTCTCTCTATCTCCCTTCTGAGTCGCTGCCTTTTTTGTGAGGATGATGATATAACAACTAGTGCGTTTGCTGCTGCTGCTGCTGCTACCAAACACACACTTCTTGAAAAGGCAAGAAGCCGGAAACTGTGAACAAAAGAAGGAGGAGGAGGAGGGTAAAGCTCCCTTTTGTACAGGGTATGACGGGTGCAGACTGGTTTGCACGATGAATGGGGCGCTAAAGGTGTATAAAAGTTGCAATTATTACTTCATAAGACCTAACTGAGCTTCATAGAAGATAGTTCAGCACATCATAAGATGTGAAGTTAACCCAGCATGATGCTTCTTAGGGTGGGTCCAGACCATATAGAGAAGCAAGAAATATTGGCAATTTATTACTCAAAAATTGATTTTTCTCCAATAAACAACATTTATTGGTCCACATGACATAAGGATTGCAATATTTATTGGTGAA
>LR137136.1:0-11094 GCA_900659605.1 Tisbe holothuriae | reverse complement strand
TTTCTTGAAAAAGCAATGAATTGCCAATTTTTAGGCAATAAATATTGGTTTCTCTCTATTAGGTCTGGACCCGGCCTAAAGTAAATGCATCCATGATTTTTCTTGTTTGGTAGGGTTGAGGCATCATGGCGACAGACTTTAGAGAAATTAAATTTCCACCCCTTGATTTATAATTCCGTGAGCTGAGCTCGGGTACAATGAGTTCTTCTTCCGACTTTTTTCAACCCATTTTTTCTGCTTTTTTCACTTCATGGAAATAGAGCGGAACTGGGGAACAGAGAGGGATATTCATAACTCTGCTTAACCTAAATAGGTACAAAAAAGACTTGACAACCCTATGCTAGCCTCACTTTTTTACCCCTGTAATTCTGACAGCAGCAGAATTTTCTTCAACAACTATGTTTGTTGTATTTGCTTTTCTTCCTCAGCTTGTTCGGCTGTCAAAACTTGTACACTCCAGATTTTTGCAAAGAAAATTGCACACTTTTTGCAACTTTTCCTGATTTCCTTTCTGTTTCATACCTTATAATAATCATAATACATACACACTTGTTAGCATTTACTGATCCCGGATTTTGAGCCTTTTTTGCTCCTTCGGAGCTAAAAGGAACACTGCTGCCATATTTTCCCTTTGAAAGGCAACTTATGAAAAAGGAGTTTCCTTTCTTCTTCTCCTTCAAGTGAGCTACTTTTGTGCTGTCGCTTTTTTGCGATAAAAACACTGAGTAGAAAGAAAAGTCTTTTCTTCAAAGGAGTCAGCACGCAAAACGGCAATCAGAGCGTTGGCAAAAAGAAGGAAGAAAAGGTTGGCTGCAAAATTACATTCGATCATAATTTCGCGACAAGAAACAAGTTCTAACACATGCACGAGAGGGAATTACAAGGAGGAGAGCATTGATTTGAAAAGACTAATTTCAATGACTTTGACCTTCTTTGTAGTCACTTTCAGAGAGAGAACAGACGTTCAAAAACATTTTTTTCTTTTTACATTTTAATTAAAGGTCACGAGATGAGGTTGGCAAAAATATATAAAATATTGACTTCATTCATGACAGGAAATACAAAAAGAAATCTATCAAAAGCAGTTCTTCCCCCCGGCTTTGTAGATTATTATTTTTTACACTCCCAACCTTGGAATATTATTATGAAAAACAACCCCGGCTGGACTGGTTTGTTTTAATACTGCTGATAGTTAGAAAAGCAGCTTTAATGATAAGACAACTGGCAACCCTATAAGAGAGAGACTTGTGGCTCCTCCTCGGAGGTCGAAAAAGCGCCGTTTTGCCTCCGAAGTCATAAAATTCGTGTCACGAAAGTGGAGTTGACAAAAAGGGCTTTTGCTGCTACTGCTACTCTAGGGAGCGCCTGAGAGGAGGAGGCTACTTCCACTACTACTACTACATGACTCAGCTGCCAAGTAAATAACAAGAACATTCCGTCAAAAAAAGGGTTAAACTGCACGGTAAAAGAGAACCATTCCTTTCTCTTCATACATAAAACAAACGCATATATATTAAAATGCCTCTTTCAAATTTTGCACACATGATGAAGAAAAAGGAATTTGGCCTCGTTTCAGTCGAAGAATTACTCTCTCTAAACACAAAATAACGTTTTCAAAAACAAGGTTCGAAAATGGAGGTAGGTGCAAAGTGTGTAGCAAAAGTTTTAGCTTGGATCGTTGAAAGGGGAAATGCTTTCAAGAGAGTGGCAGCGCCCCAATGAGAGTTTAAATGTGAAGCTATCAGTTCAAGTTTCGTCTTCTTCTCTCCTCTTCCGGGAGTTCATTTCTATCTGAAAAGTTGTTGCAAAAGAAGGAGAAGCAACAACTTCGATCTCCGGCAAAAGGGGTGTAAAGTGGACTAGAGATGGGGAAGTTTGGATTCAAGAAATTCGGGTTTTATCATGATCTGAGCGAACCGCGGCTTTGTCCATTGATAGAAAACAACAACACAACCAACATTTTCTTTACTTGGTGACCAGTCAAATTTTATCTAATACGGCTTTGTCCTACAAAAGCCTAATGCGTATTGGAAACAATTAGCCGTAACCACACAATTTTGGCCCTTCCTTGCCAGTATTAAGACCAATGACGCAGGGTAAGAATTTTATCTTCGAGCATTACCCCGAATTGCACATCTCTACATGCAATTCAACTTTAAGTTTCCAGCACATTCTCACTCTCGCACACACACAAAACGTAGCAGATAAGGAGAAAAATCTTAAACACAATCTTTGAATGCAGTTATTTGTTGAAAGCCTTTCACACTCAACTGCCCCATTCATATTTTTAAAAGACGACTGTAAATCTGGTTCCAAAGTTTTCGAAACTCACCGGGCCGGAAAAGGAAAAATGCTTCGAGAAGAAAAAAAGTACAACTTAACAAGTTTGGAACACCTCATGGCCTTGGTTCCAAACCAAACGACAAAAACGTATTTAAGGAGTCATTAGCTGTTTTCATTTATCGTGTGGCAGCGGCCTTAATAGTTTGTATTCCAAAACGAAGGCGTGAGGGAAAAAAGTGTGTATGCAAAATTCCTCCACACCAAAAAAGTTTCCCCGCCAGTAGCTCTCCTTTCCTACTTTTTTCACAAATATATATAATGATTATTACTATTATTTGCTTGATCTCATGCTGGCCTGTCATTAAATATACATTATTATACTTTTGCAGCAGCGGAGAAGCTCTTTTGCATTCATGTGAAGAAAATGCTTTTATTTTTCTTTCCTGGCCGGTTAATTCGGGCGAAAAATCTGGCTCGCCTACACTGGAGTCGTAAAGCCTTATCAATTGAAAAGGAAGCCTTTAAGAGCCTACCGGGAATATTATTATTGTTATTAGTAGGGAGAAGAAGGAGGAGAAGTATTAGAGAGAGGAGGAGTCATTATCATGAGTAGACGTAGCAAGCGATTGCAATTTGGGTAATGGACTCAGCGACTGCTGCTTCCGTCGTCCTCCTTCCTGCTGCGACTCCTCGACAGTCATGTGTACACATTAAATGCTCTTTGGTATTGTGTTTGAACCGTCGTCTATTATGCGACACAAAGATAAAATGGGAAACAAGATAAGAGCGTGCGGTGGAAGAAGAAATGGCGTGATTTCCGTACAATTATCGGGAAAAAAGGTGAGAAGGGTTCGACATGGAATATCCCATTCAATTTGGACGCAGGAAAGGGGTTAAAAACTGACTTTGTACCCTGCAATTAAGCTCACTTTAAGCTTGCGCACATATTTTATGAGACAACTTCTACCCATGTAATCGCTGTAACACGTATCACTTTAATATTATATAGCCTCTCTCCAAAACAAACACATTATGTTGCGGTTCCATTCACTCTATGGTAAACACAATTCTCAATTGCACTGTTGTTGACAACAACTATTTTTTTATAAACACACAACTGACACTTTAGCCTTCAATATGAAACTGTCGTGTCAATCGTTTAATGACTTTCGGGCTCCTTTTTTTTCAATCAATGTTGTTCACTTGTTTGTTGCATTTTGAAAGATATGATTATTTTTGTTTACACCAAAGGAGGAGGGTCCGTATTTACATTTTCAGTGTAATTTGCCCCCCGTGTGTGTTTCCCGTTTACAAGTCATTATTCAACTGGCACACCGCCGAACTGTGTTCCGCCCTTGCTTTCACTCTTTCTCTCGGAGCGCAAGTCGGGCTTCTTTTACTCGGTGCGCCCTTGCTCTATGGTAGCAGAGGAGGACCAGAACATACAACAGCAACAGGAAACATTATCCGGTGCAAAATATAATTATCTATCACTAACCGGACTTTGCTAATGCCATATGAAGTATCCTTAAATAAATGGCATGCATAATTACTCTCATTTGCATACAATACAAGGATCCTTAAGCCGGAATTGAGCTTTCACTTCTTGTATATATTTATATTCCATTGTGTTTCCTTCTGAATAAGATGGGAACGAATTAGATAGCCAAGAAAAGAGATAAAACTAATGGCTGACCTTCCTCGAGCCACTTCTCACCTACACAACTACTCTCATTAAGCTAAAATGGAGCTTAAAGAACTGCTAAAGAGGGTTGATGTAGGGTTACCAAATACAAGTGATGTACAACAAACCATATGACAGCATGACAATACTTAAAATAAACCTTTAATTGTCCATTCTTCGCCTATCTGTACATACCATTATGTATATTATGACCATAACTAATGCTTATGATTCAACCCTGACTCCCATGAGTCAATTCCGCTTTTCTCTGTTCCATGATGAGACTTGACCGCCAGAGGACGAAATGAGTGAGAATTGTAAATGAATTGACATTAAACGGAAGCAGAAGGGACATTTAAACTATGAATGAGATCTGAGCTGTAGAGTTGGGGTACCTTAATTTAGATTCGTTACATTCCTCACCCCAATCATTGTACATTTACCATTGAGTATAATACAGCCATGACATTTACTGACCCGCTTTTCAAATATATTCCCTTCTGTCTCGCCTTTGATCAAGACTAAAACTACCCCTCGGCCCTCTTTATATATTTTCCTCGAGTACTTTACATTATATAACGTCCCCCCAGTATGCTTCAAAAGATGGAGAGAAGGAAAAAGCAACAAAACTTTCTTTGTTTACGTTTAATTTTCAACGTCATCCGTCTCCCGGGGGAATATCATCATAAGATTGATCCTTACCTCGTTGTCACCTCCGTATCCTTTCTCCTCTTCCGAGGACTCCTCCTCCGAGCCCTTAAAGTGGGCTGCAAGCCTCCGAGCGACGTCATCAGAAGGGCTTCTTCACAGCAGGGGCGCCCATGGTAGTGAGATCTGAAAAGGAGAAAGCAAGCAGGTGGTTTTTAGGACGTTCGAGGTTGCGTGATTATTTTAAGCAAGTTCCGTGAAGGCCGTTATTTCCGAGAGCCTTTTTTCGTCCCAGGGGGCAGCACCAGCTGGACACAAAGGAAGTAGTAGCAGCACAAGGCTTTCTTCTCCCTTCGAAACAAGGCTCTTTTTCGAGAGAAGAAGGGGCCAAAACGGTATCGGCGCAGGCGGCTACCAGGGCCAGTCAGCCAGACTGGAATTGGCGCCGTCGGCGTCGTACGCAACGGGGCAAGCTGCAAGCCTTTTGCTTCTTTCAGATTTGCGATCGGCTTTCGAATTTTCTCTTCCTCCTACTCAGCAGCCTTGTTATATAGAAGCCGGGCCAAGACTGGCAGAGAAAATAAAGGCAAAAAGTGGAAGAAGTTGTTGAAGAAGAAGAAGCTCAAAGGCATTATCCCAGGCAACGACACATGCAACTACAATATTTTCGATAAAGTAAAGCACCTTATTTTAGGTGTTGCTTCTTTCTTCCCTTGGGAGGAGAAAAGGCCTGATTTTTGTGCTCCTTCCATTTTCTACAACGCCAGCAAAACTTCTATTTCCTTTCACTCTATGAATGGCTATGAAAAGAAAAGAGCTCAGCTATTGTCCTTCTTCTACTTGACGAATCGATTGGAGGCGAGAAGAAGAAAATGGAGTCACAAAATGAAGAAGGATTTGAAGCCATTTTTGCACGTTTTGTGCGGAGTAAATAAATGACTATTTTCCTCCTTTATGCACAATTGGTAAATGTCAGAATATCTCATCAAGGCTGTGCTATCTATTCATGAATATATATCACGGGATTGTATTTGACATCCGCTTCGGGGAAATGCGGGGGATGATGACGAACATTGGCGAAATAAATATCAAGATACGTACAAAGTTTTCCGCTAAAACTTGCAGTTCCTACATCTCTAAATGATTCATTTATCAAAAGAGGAGATTTGAAACTACTTTCTAGAATAAATCGTTCTAAATGTCTTCATTTATACGTACTTTTCTGATAATAACCTATTCTATGCACTATGTATATGCACTATTTACTTATTGACATTTCGTAACTCATCCTTGAAAGCTTCTGCTTTCGAGTTTTGTTAAACAAGATAAAAAGTTTTTTTTATTGACAGCTTCTTTTACTCGCCTGTCCACGGCCTGATTTTAAATGCAGCAGCCAAAAACACCATCAGCACAGATTGACTTTTTAAGTAGGATTACACTACATGAAAAGCAGAAGTGAGGAGGCCTTTTATACTTTCCAGCAGGACTTTCACAAAAATGGACAAATGGCGCAGGCTTTTTTTTGACAAAAATACGTTTGGAATGACCGGAATTCCTTGCAATAACCTCTTTTTCTGCTCCTCTCTCTCTCTCTCTCTTTTTGATATGGAATGGGGGAAATTCCTGCACAGCTGACGATGAGACATTGCCTTTTGGGATCAGTATGATGGGTTGGGAGGAAAAGGAGTCTTCGTGCCCATTTCGAACCTCACGTTTGTCATGGAGATAGGGATGCCATATATTTTCAATTAATGTAAAAATGAGTGCCATAAATAGAGGAAATGGCCATATTTAGATTCTTTTATGAGTTGCAGACTTGCAGATCATGTTTCAAAATAATTGCTTAAAATAATCGAACTGGGATAATACCTCTTTGGTTGAAACAGACAAATGAAAGTTTTGTTAGGGTTGCCATTAAGTGGTATTGACAGAATTGGGCCACAAAGTTGAGAGTGTCCTGACCACATTAGTATTCAAGTAGATGCACTCACCCAGAAAATCAAGAAACTCCTGCATGGCCAGTGATTGAAATGAATAATTTAAGGAAAGGTGCCGCAGCAGTAATGGATGCTAATTGGACCAAATGCATATAAAAGGTCGAATATTTGGCTTTTTAACATTGGGATTCCATGGCTAATGTCATATTTTACGGAAGTATTTTTCCATATCGCTGCCGCCTTCTCTCATTTTCCCATATTTAAATGTTGCATGAAACGAAGGAACAGGCAGCAAAGTTTTACAAAGGTAGAAGAAAAGTAAAATGGCATGAATGAATTATGGACCAGAAGCTTCGATAGGGGGAAACTTTCAATTTGAAAATGAGACGCGATTTAAAAACGATTGTGACGGAGCAATATTTGCTTCTTTTTAACAATAAGCAGACACGATAGCAGGTCGTGATGGTTCAAGATTATTTCAAGAGGGGCGTGGCCCACCACGTCCAAATTATCATAATCAGTCGAGTGTCTGCCCCGCCCTTTTGTCGCCAATGTTTCCGACTACCTTTTCATAAACAAAAATACGAAATCTGCTCTGCAAATCTCAACAAGGCACGAAACGTAAGGGGCACAAAAAAGTTTCAGTTACTTACAGTGGCAAAGGTTCAACATAACAGTTCGCACAACGTTTTTGCACTGGATTGCTAAAACAGTC
This sequence comes from Tisbe holothuriae, assembly GCA_900659605.1. NCBI lineage: Eukaryota > Metazoa > Arthropoda > Copepoda > Harpacticoida > Tisbidae > Tisbe > Tisbe holothuriae. Next base: position 3,827 of record LR137136.1, on the reverse strand, counting down.
TTGCATAGACGGGCACCTGAGCTCTTTATACCCCCAGTTAATGATTAATGTCGTGCATAAATAAGGATGCATGTGGAGCACATGGAATATAAAAGCCTTTCAGATCCGGTCTGCGCGTTATTCAGGCATGTATGTTTAAAGAAACAAGTTTTTTAGTCAACGGAGTCTGCAGACATGCAAGGTTGGCAGAAGCAGCGAAAAATAAATACTCTGCAACATGGCGAAAATAGCTTCTTCTTCTTAAGGCCTTTGCTGTGAATTAGCTGCTGCTGCCATTTAGAGAAAGTAAGGGAAATGAAAAAGTAGAAGCAACAGCAATTTAATTTACGAGTTGCATTATTATTCTAAATGAAATGAAAATAGCGCCAGCTCGACCTTTTCTCTCTTATTTGCTCTCATTAACTTTTTCCGAGCTCAGTAATGAAATTACGACCATAAATAACAAAACCGTTCTTGACTTCAGTTTGTTTGTTGACATTAGAAGATGAAACTGAAAGAAAGACCAACAAACATTTCGGATGTTTCTTACCTTATTTGGAAACTTTCTTATGATTAACCAACGATGTCTTGTAAATCACATACAGCTCTGATATGATTTCTTCTTGTTTACTTCTTCACGTTGTTGCGGCCACACCTTTGAGATCAAACTTGAGACACTTTTGTGGACACAGTTTAATATTTGATTTGTGTTCCACTTTTTTCGTTTTGTTTTTGCTGTATCGAGTGTGATTCCTTCTTGCTTCAGTCACAGCTAGTGCCAGAGTTGGTGGTGCACCGACTCTTTCTCTTCTCTCTCTCTTTCTCTCTCCCTTCGGAACGTCGAACGAAGGCTCTCTTTCTCTCTCTCTTTCTCTCTCTTCTGACTCTCCTGACTCTCCTCTGGCCTTTCTTTCTATCTTACTTCCAAAGCCTACTCGTGCACTCACGCACGCACTCCCACACTCGTAGTACTTGTATTAAAGGCCAGTGGACGAGAGAAGAAGAGATCTTGAGAAGGAAAAAGTCTCGTTCGTCTTCACTGATGTTGGAGTTTCTTGTGCACGACGTCAATGACGGCGACGTCTTGTCGTAGTGAGCAGCTCTTCTTCTTCTTCTTCTTCTTCTTCTTTTCTACTACTTCCAATCCATTCACGCAATGCCGACGACAATGACGAGAAAGCTCTTCTTCCTCAGAGGCCAACACTGGTCTTCTTCTCGATTTTCTTCCTCTTCCTCTTCTCTGCTGATCCTCTTTTTCTTCTCCTTTCTTCTTCTTCTTCTTCCAAACAGGCCGCCCCGTTCAGCGACAACTCCTCGGACTGCTGCTACTACTTCTCACTTCTTCTCACTGCAGAGCCGCTGCCTCGCCTACTTCCAAACACTCAGCTGCCTCTCCTTAACTCTGTATACGGGTCGTCAGTAGAGAGTGAGTGGGTGCGATGAACAAGAAGAAGAAGAAATCGGTGGATCCCCCTTTGGACCTCTTCTTCGCTCTGCTTCACTGGTGCTGCCGCCGCCGCTGCTGGTCTCGTGCTGTTTGCTGCTGCTGTTGTTGTCGTTATGGTGCGCGCACGCCGGCAGAAACAGCGTGAGTGCGCGCGCATAAGAGGCCTCCTGCGCTCAGCACAGCGTGCGCAACGGATTACGACTCAGGCAGCGCGCGCGTGGCTGAGTTAACGGCGCAACTGGCAAAAACAATAATCACGCAACCTCGCTCTGATAGTGAGATAACATCCGTACGTCCGTCGCCCGCGGGAAGAGTGGGAGGTCGCATAACTAAAAACGGCCAAGAGGGTTTGCTTTTTTAAGCCACATCTGTGCGTCAAGCGTTTGTCCCTTTTTTCAAATTCGTCTTTCATTTTCAAAATTTATGATGATCGGTTGAAGAAGAATAACGAACATCACGACACGATATTTGAATCGATCGCTGTGCTAGCTGCGGTCGTATTGACTTTTCTCCTATTTGGTCAGCAAATGTTACACAAAAGGCGGAAATTCACCCTCCGATAACGGGAATAAATAAAGGGGTTTTTCGTCTTCCATTTGTTCAGCCGTGAAACCGATTAGAATCTTTTTTGGAAGGAAGTAAGACGTGGAAATGTAATGGCGACGCATTATGTAAATGTGTGGGGGAGAAAATAAAGTCATCAGAATGGAGAAATAGAGAAAATGCCGCTTTTGTTCAATGAACTGTATGGCTATAAGAAAGTAGAAATTACAATTATTTGTCATGTTCAATTTTGTCTATTATCGAGGAAGATCGATTCTAATCGTCGTTAAATAAATGTTCATTCTTCTCTGCTTCTAAGAAACAATCCTCTTCCTCCTAAATCCTCTGTAGACAAAGGAAACTCCTTGAAATTCAAATTCCCTTTTCCAACTAAAAGATCTTGCCTTCCATTCTTCTCTAGCACCTCCTGCCATGCCTGAAGCCTCAAAGCCCCGCCACCGGGTCCTGAGACATGGGCGAAGAAGCCACCTTCGTTAAGTAATAGATTTCTCCAATCTGAGCTGTGAAGACCATATTTGGATGGAATGCCGATGTGGGTGACATTTGTTCGCTTTGCAAGAATGCCTACAGGGGGATGAAACAATCGCGTGTTAATTACAGTGATATTGAAGTTTCAATAAAGGTTTCCCAGGTTAAAGTTCCATTATGTAATTAGAATCAAAATTATAAAGTAACTTTGATATGGCAGAGTGACAATTTCGTGAAAAAATATGTACAGTATACATCTAAAATAGGATTGAGTACACCTTAAATATATTTGTATTCTAACCAGACTAACCTGTAAAGAAGACATCATCAATCCAGAACGTGTTCAACTCATTCCTCCGATCAAACTCGTCCGCCCCCAACACCGCCACCTTGGTCGTCATAATCACACCACTGCCAGAGCAATACGGCGGATAATAGATTCCATCCAAGTCATCCTTGCTAATGTACCACTTGCTACTGGCATCCCTAAGTATAATAAAATAAATTGATTAAGGCATTATTTCATAAATCTGAGTATCTACTGAATAGGTGTCCTTCAGCAAATACCAGGCATTAATTGTTTATAATTGCTTTTAATTACCTTACAATGGGCATCCGTCTCCAGAGCAGGCATCGATACTCGGCTGTGCCCTGCCGATTGCCCAATTGTTTGAGATATGAGACTACGTTCCAAATGTGGATGATGACGTCATCGTCTGCCTTGACGACCCAGGGAACGTTGGAGCATCTGGAATAGTTTTATCTTCATTGTTGTAATTCTGAGTTTAATAAAAACTCGTATGGGCCTATTTTATTAAACTTAGAATTTATCTAAAATGATTCCTTCATTGGCATTTCCTCCCGGGATCCCATTAATATGCTGGTACACGTAGAAGGACCTTGGGAATTGAATCTTTTAATTGCCTATTTTTTAAGACCCAAAAGCGATTTTTACGGATTATAATGTATTCATAACGTGATCATTCTTGATAGAGCTACCTGTCCCGAACCAAATGCATCCACGCCATGACCTTGAGCACCAAATTCCTATACGTATCCTCAAAATCCGCCATCACAATATCCCCGTACATGTCGCTCTCACTATGAACGGCCTGCTCGATCCTGGGGTCGTTGCTGCGTGCGAGGATGAAGATGACGGCGACGTTGAGGCTGTGGAGGAGCTTTGGGTGGGCGAAGGTGTCGCGGATGGTGGTGCGGTGGGCGTCGTTGGAGGGGTGGGAGTGGATGAGGATGACAAGGAAGAGCCTGAAAAGGGACTGTCACTTTTTTACTGTTTTTTTAATATTTGCTATGCATCCCTTTTTATATATTTTAGGGTACTACCTTTTCAGGTTCATTGCAATAGCAC
>LR137131.1:7809-19906 GCA_900659605.1 Tisbe holothuriae | reverse complement strand
CAGAGCGAGAAGGAGAGTAAAGGCGCTAGAGCCCGTTCGAAAGTCAGTGTTTGACGGGTCTTCTGCTGGCGAGGAAGCCGCATACAAAAGTGAAAACCTAAACCAATAAAATAATATACTATCATAGTGTGAACTTCATTGTCAAAGGCCAAAGTGTGACACGCTGTAAAGGGTTTATTGGTGTTGTAAAGAAAGTGAAATCGGCATAAGGCTTCTCCTGTTCTTATTATTTTGTCCTTGGATGAAAGAATTTAATTTAATGCTGCGGCAGCAAAAAATAAGAGCAGAACGACTTAAAGGGGACATATTAAGTTGTACTCAAAAGTCCCTCTTATGATATACGACTGGTGGCTGCAAAGAAGGGATTTAGAAGAGGGGTTTATATGACACCATTAGAAACGTTAACTGGGTGCATTAGAATCAGTTTTGACTGCGGTGCTACATGAGTGATTTGCTGACGACATGAAACGTTCAGTTGACAACTCCACTCACATGTGATATGATGACATCCACAGTGGCTCTGAGACATCCATTTATGACTCCAAACCACTGTGATGTGGGATCTTAGGACAACTCTGTTTAAGTGACTGAGAATTAACGCTCTTTTGCACCACAGGGGAGGAAGCTGAAAATGCCTCTTCTTCTGTGTTTGTAAAGATGGTGCCTAGCAGTCTAATTAATGGCCACGGAATAGGACCGAACAAGGCCTCACCCACTGTTCGGGGCTCGAGGAAAAACACAGCAACAGACAAACAACAGACTGAAGAAAGAAGAAGTTTTTGGTATAGAGAGGCAGCACAAAAATAGTATGGGGAAAGTTATGTTTTTGCGGCTATTTGATCTCCTTTTAAAAGAACATTTCGTGCGAGCGTGTGACTTTTTTTTGAACATGGGATCTTTTTAAAGCCGGAGACAAACGTTTATTTGCCTTTATCCCTGTTTCACTTGTTTCTTTTTTCGATCAAAAGGAAATGAAAAGGATAAAAACACTGCGCGGGTAGCATAATGTCTTTAAAACTGCTAAACTATTCAATTCTGTTTGATGTCCAAACATAAACATAAAAAATAAAAGCACAAAATTGCTTACTTTTAAATGTATCATCTTTGGCTAATCCATTATTGACTTATCCATACTTTTTATGTGACACCCTCTTACAGAGAGAGAGCTTGAGTGTAACCTTGAAAAGAACTGACTAAGAAGAAGAAGAAGAACAGAGAGCTAAAAAAGGAAGAAGCAGCAAAAGTTGTTTTTCGCACCAACACCTTGCCGGAAAAAAATGGAGAAGGAAGAAGAAGCTTCTCCAGCAGCAGAAGGCGTGTTTTTGTAACCCAGCTGAGTGAAGACCTGAGTTTTCCTTCTAGTGGTGGCCAGGAGAAGTGGTGAATAGAAGAAATAGAAGGCCGATCAGACCGAAAAAGTCTGTTCGAAGACACGAAATCCCTTTTGGAAAACGATGGCAAACGGGGGCGCCTTCTTCTCCTCTGCCAACCAGGAACTCAGCTGCCGGAGCTGCTGCTGCTGCCGTCCTCAGCCTGAGCAGCAGCAACGGTGGCATCACCACCACCTAGTACATCAGATGCAGCAGCGGTGACGTTTTGCAGCTGTGTGCTGTCACCTCAGTTAAGAAATTGATCATCAGGCCCAGCTGCACTAAAGTGTGTGGTCAAGTGAAGAAACCATAGTGTTTCGAGGAGATAATTTAATTGTGAAGGTAAGAAACATGACACAGTGGACTGGCATTGGAAATAAATGCTATTATAATCTTCATACATTGCTTCATATGGTTAGCTCAGTATACATTTAACAATCCACTGTGCAAGAATGATTTATTGATATGTACGGCAGTAGTTGCTGATTGAATTCCTGGGAAAAAGTCAACAATATAGACAGTACAAGTTGTACGTATATGGTAGTGAAATGTTCTGAATTCATTAGTTTATGCAAGAATCTTCGTTTCCATTCAATGTGAACAGTTGTTGAAATAATAAACGGTTTGGTTGCACTCAGACAGGCGTGCATAACCAAGTCAAAATTTGGGAGAAAATAGAATAAAGACAAAGTTTTTAGGAATCCACCAGTTAGTTCGACAACAAAGTTAGAATTAATGCGACAGCTCATTTGGAATTAGTTCGAAATCAATAGGACTTAATGCGACAGAGAAATGAGAATTAGTTTGACAGTTTTATGAATAAGAATGAGTGCGACACATGCATTAAAAGAACAATTACGAATTATGGATATCAGAACTATTTTGACAGAACATATTAGACTGTAGTCACTATACTCATGAGTCAGAGTAGAGCTTATGCAAATATATATGGGGTTTTAATTTAATATGCATGTACTGTACAAAATGATGTAATTGAGTTATAGTGTTTCACCAACTCTTAATTTTATTATAAAATATTTCTATATATGTAATGCATTGTACTTTAGAAGAATATTACTTATGATTACACAGTCAACTATATTGTATCATACGGCAGAAGAATATTTCTTATGAATACACTGCAACTTTTTAAGAGACATTTATTTGCAAAATTATCCGCCAATTATGCATCTTGTTTTTGTTTGGGTTTATATTTAAAATAATATTAAGTTACACCTGATTCTCTGCAGTACAATAATATATTAGCTATTATTATTAGCTGATGTAATATCCATTTACTGTATTGTCGAATTTATTCCTAATGAAAGAATTCGAAATTTTTCATATGAAGTCTTGTCGAAATTAGTCTGATTTCATTGTCGAACTAATTCTAGAGCATTTATGCAGTCGAAATAATTCCATTTAAAGTCGAAATTATTCCCATTTTACTATTTCGGTATAATTCTTTATAATTTGTCGCACTAACTCCGCGCTACCAACAGAATATGGTTTGCAAGATACAAGGCAAGGTTGGGTATAATACTGGATATGAACACAGCTGCACAGGAGGGTTACTGCTTTTAAATTGAATAGTACGAAGTACTAGCTATTGACCATAAAGACAAACAGGTTGAAGAACAAAAGTTTAAAGCTGTCCCGTATTACAGGCTCAACACAATTATGGATAGCGATCGCGTGATGGTTCTCCACCAAGGCAGAATCGCGGAATTCGACACCACCCAAACCTTATTGGCCGATCCGAACTCAATGTTCTACTCATTGGCTAAGGAAGCTGGAGTGAAAGTGAAGTTAGGCTGATCTCTAGGAAAAATAAGAAAATATGTGATATGAAATATTTGAAGGCATTCCGTTTTCTCATGGCATAAACGAGCTCAAACAGTTGTTACCATATTTTTGCCTAGCTGCCTTAATCAAAAGCTTTAATTTAACCTATGATAAAAGAGTGTGAGTGTTTATCACTAAACAAGCCATGTTATTATTTAAAGTGATTAAATCGAATTAACCACCAAAAATATATTGTTGCGTCTTAATCCGACTACATGTATAATTGCCGACAAAATGGACCGTATACTTGTTTAAATAGTGTTCTTCTTCCCCCTCTAAGATTTCTTATCAGTGTAGTAGAACGTAGAGCTCCTTATATCCATAGAGACGCTATCTACAGTAGTAGTTATTTGAGCTCTTAACTACGGTTCTGATATTATTCATGTCCCGTGCGCGAAATGTCCTGCGCTACTAAAGTCTTGCCCGACTCTCTTCGTGCGCATGAGCGCGCAGCGGAATAAAGATGAAGTCATGGGCCTGGGGAAGCTACCATCTTGGAAGAGGCTAGAAAGGGAAGCCACTAAGGTCTAAGGATATAACAGGTCTATAATAATGCACATAAGGAGATCATATGCATATAACGTATATACACGCGTAGCATAAATGGATATTAAAAATATCATGATAATGGGGTAAAGTGTGTTTCAAATGCTATTAAGAGTTACAATGTGTAAGTTTACTTTTTCTGTATAATCAAGATATTATTACGGGCTTTCTCTAGCGAGGTCGCTGTCTCTTTTTACTGCTGCAGGGTCTGCTATCGCGCTTATACGGGCACAAACAGCAGCAGCAGCCTTAGCAAAGACAGTTGCTTTTTATAGTACGCAAGGCAGTGTAAGTGGGACAAAAGTATTTTTCTCGGACAGTTCACTCGTCCAATTTCTGGAGGAAGGAGCTGCACCATTTGTTGAGAAAGAGGAGCTGAGAGCTGTAAGTACGAACAATTGAACCCCAAATACCCCATCTTGCCTTCGTTTTTAAGTACCTACGACTCATATGTCAGTTTTCCCGCGCAACACTCAAGCTCGTATAGCAAATATTGACATTGTAGTGATTGATATAACTGCAAGTATTGTACGAGAGAATAGAGTGTCATTTTGCACCTAAGTGTCAATAAGCAGAGTGTATTTCATGTACTCAATTCACGATGACTTTTTCGAAATCAATGTTTATGAGCTCATGCTCGGATATGAAGATTAATATGGGCAATACAATTACGTACGTAGGTGTGTGCAAGATAATTGAATATGAATAAATCATTATTTATACATGTTTAATCTGGTAATAATGTGGTTGCTGCAAGTTTCTACTGATCAAATGTAAACATGATAAAACAAGCTGGTGGACAGATTATTATCAGAATATAATTTTTGTTGGAGTGACATTTACCTGCCTTTACAAATTAAATATAACTTTGCAATATTTCAAACTAAAACGTATAACCGGGGATTCCGACAGAGAATCCCGGTATAACTAATGCAACCTACAAATTATTTAGCTGCACTACTTAAAACAATAGGCGTACCATTACCTATCTGCGCTACATATGAATAAAAAGAGTACAAATGCATGAATAGGCACGAAACTACAACGGTTGCCAAGCGCATGTCTTAATTAGTGTTAATCCCTTGAAGCAAAATGTCGCCCACGGACAAAAGTAAATAAAGCGGGTCGAGCCCTTTTTCCCTTCATCATGAGGGCAGACATTTGTTTCGTCTTGAGTTGCTTTCTCAGAAAATCTGTCAGTGAAGCGCGACGCAAATCGCGCGCCACACCAAAGAGCGAAGAAATCGTATTCTGGAAATCTGGAAGGCCGCCAGAAATATCAGGACACGAGAAGGAATTTAGTCAGGGTTTATCAAATAAATATTTTCCCCTTCGGGCAGCTGAAGCTTTCGAAAGCGACCATGTTTTCACATTAGAATGCATTTAAAAGACGGGGAAAATGCAGTTGTCACAGCTGGTCAAATTCATACATTTTAGATCCTCTGCACCATGTCCGGCATCCTTTCCCTCGGCGTCCGCGCCGCCTCCAAGCAGACCGGCGGCCTGCTGGAGTCCGCCGCCAGGACGGCCAGCGTCAGCGGCCTCCACACGACCTCCCCCGCCTCCAAGGACAAGATCGACTGGTCCAAGCAGCGCTGGAGCATCCCCGAGCGCCTGCAGGACATCCCCAACGCCGAGAACCCGCCCTTCTTCAACATGGTGGAGTACTACTTCCACAAGGCGTGCATCCTGTCCGAGGACAAGCTCATGGCCAGCCTGCACAGGATGAGGGGACTCACCGAGGAGGACAAGAGGAAGAAGGTCCACGGCATCCTGAGCATCATTGAGCCATGCTCTCACGTGCTGGAGATCAACTTCCCTGTCCAGAGGGATGATGGCAGCTTCCAGATTATCACCGGATACAGGGCCCAGCACTCCCACCATCGTTCTCCTTGCAAGGGTGGCATCCGTTACTCAACTGATGTCTGCGCTGATGAGGTCAAGGCTCTGTCTGCCCTCATGACCTACAAGTGCGCATGTGTGGATGTGCCATTTGGCGGTGGAAAGGCCGGAGTCTGCATCGACCCCAAGACGTTCTCTGACAATGAGCTGGAGAAGATCACCAGGAGGTTTGCTATTGAGCTGGCCAAGAAGGGCTTCCTTGGGCCCGGCATTGATGTGCCTGCCCCCGACATGGGAACTGGAGAGCGTGAGATGTCCTGGATTGCTGACACCTATGCCAACACCATTGGCTACACCGACATGAATGCCTCTGCTTGCATCACTGGCAAGCCCATCCACCAGGGTGGTATCCATGGCCGTACCTCTGCCACTGGCCGTGGTGTCTTCCACGGACTGGACAACTTTGCCAATGAGGCCGAGTACATGTCCATGATTGGCCTGACCCCTGGTCTTGCTGGCAAGACCTTTATTGTCCAGGGTCTTGGCAATGTGGGCTTCCACACCATGCGCTACCTCCACCGTGTGGGGGCCAAGTGCATTGGTATCATTGAGTATAATGGAGCTCTCTTCAACAAGGACGGAATCGACCCCAAGGAGATTGAGGAGTACAAGCAGGCGAACGGTGGCAGCATTGTTGGCTTCCAGGGAGCAACTGTAAGTAGTACAGTTGTGATAATTACACTATATCTTGACAATTTTAATATAAATACAGGCTGCTGACGACAACATCATGTACGAGGAGTGCGACATCCTCATCCCCGCTGCCATGGAGAAGGTCATCCACGGCGGCAACGCCGGCCAGATCAAGGCCAAGATGATCGCCGAGGCCGCCAACGGCCCCATCACCCCCCAGGGCGACGACATCCTCCGCAAGAACGGCTGCCTCATCATCCCCGACATGTACGTCAACGCCGGTGGTGTGACCGTCTCCTACTTTGAGTGGCTCAAGAACCTCAACCACGTCTCCTACGGAAGGCTCACCTTCAAGTATGAGCGCGAGTCCAACAACCTGCTGCTGCAGTCTGTCCAGGACTCCCTGGAGCGCCGCTTCGGCAACTCTGGTGGCAAGATTGACGTGACCCCGTCTAAGAAGTTTGAGAGCAGGATGTCTGGCGCGTCTGAGAAGGACATTGTCCACTCTGGGCTGGACTACTCCATGGAGAGGACGTCCAGGGCCATCATGAACACTGCCGCGGACCATGGTCTTGGCACTGACCTCAGGACGGCCGCGTACATCAACTCCATTAGGAAGATCTTCAAGACCTATAGGGATGCCGGTCTGGCCTTCTAAGATGGTGCAATCACAAAGACTACTACTTATTAATATTTAATTAAAGAAGTGACTGCATGCCAATATTTGACTGAACACTTGGTTGTACCATCGGGCTAGCAGGTCTTACACTCACAATCTTAAGAAACTTTAAGCAAAGCTACTTCACTAGTCGAACGAGCAAATCAATCTAATCATCGCGTCCTCTCTTTAAACTGCCTACGCAGGATATGTGTTCCAAACAAATTTTATAAGAAAAACGATAATATAAAGCCTAATACCAAAGAACAAAACTCATTACTGCTTATTATATTTTATTTTCGAAGACACCAACAGTTGATTTTGGACGTGAAATTGCTTAAAAAACTTATGAATTTTACTATTCGGCTTAAATGCAATGGGTTTAAAATAGTTCTCCATTCAATCGAAATACTTTCATAAAACATCTCTCCAAGGTAAAAACTTAACATTTATAAAAACAACAGCCATGACTTTTGAGATCATTGTTTTCCTCACGCGGCGCCGACCTTGTTGCCGGACTTGTTGTTGTGCCGCTTGCTGTCGACCTCCATGGGAAGCACGATGGCGCCCTCGTTGCGGAGGGACTCGTACATGCCGTCAAGCTCCTTCTGGTAGCGCTGCTGGATCGGCTTGCGGCGGAGTTTGAACGCAGCGGTCACCAGACCTGAAACATGATTAATTGATTACCATTAATTAGCAATTAAAGTAGCAATTAATTATCAATCATTCATTGTTATTTTCATAAACAGTCAGTTTACTAACCGTCCTTGTACGTAGTAGTTACATTTCAAGAGATGAAAAGAACGTATATGTCGAGAAATAAACTTGCATAACCTTGATACAAGTTACTAAATCAATAAAGGTGATGAAGGAAGGACATATTTAGGATAGAACATCGAAATAGGACAACCTTACATAAACCTCGTTGGGGAAAGAATTACTTAGAGCAATGACGCTGTCGCTGCTTAGAGATGTTTCAGAGCTCTAGTAATGACCGTTCATTAATAAAAAAAAATCTTACCAGTATCAGGAGTCCACAGCTCCGAGATGAGCGTCACTCTCTTGGGAATCTCAAACTTCTCCAGCTTGCAGCTCACACCCAGCTTGGCCAACTGCTCCAGCACGGCCTTGGTCACATTGGGATCCTTGCACAGCTGCTCCCGGGTCACTCCAGTCCCTCGGCCCATCTCCCGCGCCAGCTCAGTCAGCCGCTCCTCCTCGGGGACGACCAGGGCCACGGTGGCAGAGTGGAGCGAGTCCGCGTACACGCAGATGTTGTCCACGATCGGGGAGATCTTGAGGTTGCTCTCGACCTTGCCCAGGGAGACGTACTCGCCCGCCTGCAGCTTGACCAGGTCCTTCTTCCGGTCAATGATCTTGACGGACCCGTCCGGCAGGATCTGGCCAATGTCGCCAGTCTTGAAGAAGTGCTTGCCGTCCTCCATGTAAAAATCCTCCTTGGTCTTCTCGGGCATGTTGAAGTATCCGGCCGCGATGTGCGCGCCGCCCATCACGATCTCGCCGCGAGGGCCGACCTTGTCACGCACCGTGTAACCGCCCTCCTCCCAGTCGACCAGCTTCAGGTCGACGCCCTCGAGCGGCGCGCCCACGTGACCTGTGGCCAGGTCGAACGGGTCCGAGATCGACCCCGTGGAGCACGTCTCCGTCAGCCCGTAGCCCTGGACGAGCTTGGTGCTGAGGCACGTCCGGATGAACTCATGCGCGTCATCCGCCAGCGGCGCGCCACCGCTCAGCATGAGCCGCAGCCGGCCGCCGATGATGTCCTTCATCTTGGAGAAGATGATCTTGTTCATGATGGGCGTGTCGAACCCGCGCGCCACCCACCGCATCTTGTACGCCACGCAGAAGTCGATGAGCTTCTTGGCGAACGGGCCTTTCTGAGCAATGTTCTTGTTGATGCCCTTGTAGATCCGGTCGAGGATGAGCGGCACCACAGCCATGATGGTCGGCCTGAGCACGGTGGCGTCCCCGGTGCCGCCCGCCACCACCGCGGTGCTCTTGTCCGTGAGCGTGAACGGCGAGCTGTAGCCAATCTTGATCCCCATGAGGAGCATGAGATGCTCAGCAAGGAGCTCAAGAACGTGCGCCAGGGGGAGGAACGCGATGTACGTGTCGGACGTGGAAATGGCGCCCTGGGCTTCGATGCCCCGCGTGGCGAGCGGCAGGATGGACAGCATGGCGTTGACCATGTTGTTGTGCGTGATGACGACGCCCTTGGGCACGCCGGTCGAGCCGGACGTGTACATGATGATGGCGGTGTCCTCAGGCTCGGGGTCCGCGTTTGCCACGGTCGACTTGGAGCCCATGTTGATCACGTCCGTGTACGAGTAGAGTCGGACGTTGCTGATGCCCTTTGGCATCTCCGGCCGGTCCCCGAGCTGGCTCTCAAAGTAGATGATGGTCTTGAGGTTGGGCAGCCGCTCCAGGAGGTTGAGAACCTTGGGCAACAGCTCTTGCGACGTGACAATGACCTCTGCCTGCGTCTGCGTGACCCCGTGCTCGATGCCGTCGTCGCCCAGGTTGGTGTAGATGGTGGCGATGGCGATGCTGTTCTTGAAGCAGCCCACGGCGGCGATGAGCCACTCGGCGCGGGTGTCGGCGAACATGCAGACGCGCTGGCGAGGTGCGACGCCGAGGCCGCGAAGTCCGCGCCCGAATTCGTCAGACTTCTCGTCAAAGTCGGTGTACCTAAAATAAGCCATGTTTATGCACAAGGTTACAGCAAAAACAGGTATTAAGCCTCACTTGAGCCAGAGATACCGCCCCAGGACAAACTTGTTGAGCTTCTTGCCCTGGTCGTTGACCTCGACCTTCTCCTCGAGGATCTGCCGTGTGCCCAGCGCCAGTCGGTTGCCATATTTCTTCACCATGAAGTGGAACACCTTGGCCAGGGTGTTGATGTTGTTCGGATGCCTGAAAGATGTAATTTATAACCGTAATCTTAACACATGTACAACTCCCGATTACCTAATGAGCTCCTCCCTGAACCTGCACTCAATGGGGATGCACCTGTAGGTGATCTCCCCGGCCGACCTTGAGACGACCCTGGCCTTCTTTGCCGCGTGTGCGGCGTCCGCCCTCCCGCCGCACGTGCGGTAGACGCACGCGTAGATGGGGAAGGTGAGCACGTCGTAGATCCAGAGGAGGGCGCGCAGCAGGAAGATGAGGAAGTCGGAGCACGCCATCATGGAGCTGGAGTCGGACTTTTTTACTCGGGCAAGATGGAGAATGTTCCTTTCAGAGCTGAGACTGCTGAGTTGCTGAGCCAGAGGAATGAACTCAGCTGAAAATCCACTCACGTCGCTCAGTGATCTTGGAGAGAAGACCGGCTGGGTTCAGAATCGCCCGAGTTACTTCAGGCGGGAAAAGTCAAATGTTACGCAATCTTCTGCTGATCATGCACTCACTCTTATCAACTTCCACGGCAAATCGTCCGATGCCAGACACTAATCGAGGCATAATTTGACGGATTTTGTGGGCCTTAATAAAAATTTTATTGCCCTCCTTCGTCGACATTATCGTGTTAACGTTATTCAATCATTGCCTAAATTGTATAGTACGAGCGATGCACGAAATAAAGACGAAATGTAACATAAATTAATGATGGCTCCATCGATAGAACCTTTATTGTCGTCTGCACCACATTTTCGGTTCCACAAAAACAACTACTTTTCATATTATACGTCTCCCTCGCGAGAAAGACTGTTGCGTATACGCAGGTCGAATTCACAATGGGTTCGATCAACTTTCGACATCATATCCAGCTCGTAGTCGGTTTTAGTAGAAACAAGAGTTAAGGAAGTCAAACCTTTAAAAACTTAATATAAAGATTTTCCGTTTTAAAATTATCCACGGTGCTGTTACTGTCATCACAGTGTCATATTAAGTTAGAATAACTCTGAACCCACTGTGTCATGAGCCAATAAGCGATTGCATGCGTGCCATGAGAAAGAGACGGTTTCAAAACCAACCTGCTTTCTAAAAGAGGCCCCGCACCGGAGTAATGAAAGGTTCTCGTCCGTACCTTTAGAATAAAAATAAGCGAGAACTGCGAGATGATGGGTTAAGATCGAAGGCTTAACTTTTAGACATACATATCAAATTGAAGCTTATAGAACCAGTCAAGGTATATAAAAATAAATTTAAACGACCTTGAGGAAATTGAAACCAGAAAATTTATATATTTGAATATAATTGGATTGTATCAGTCAATGCCGCGTATCCCCTACAACATTCTTGCGCGTATACCAGCGTGGCTATTTCAGCAGAGAGATGTCTCCATGGCTGCATTAACATTATATGCATTATATTTTCACATTTTAGTCGGGATAAAATATTCAGATTTTTTAGCTCCCCTTGAGTTACATATAATTATTCTAAATGAAATTCATTTCTCTGAACATATATCAATTTCATCTTGTGCTACTTTTACTCAAAGACGAACTTTCTACACTTTGCCGCTCCGCAGCGACACTCTGTTCTGTTGGCGAAGGCGGTTTCCCCGGTGAGTCCGCCAGCTATGTCGGGTGCTACGGCGGAGGGGGACGGAGGGCCCTTGCCGGGAACCACATCTTCAAACACTGAAAGGGTAATAAATTAAAGGGTTAAAAAGGAACTCAGCCATAATAACGGCTACACTTTAAAATCGCTTCTTACCGTGGTCCCTGAGCGCGTCCTGCTTATAATCGAACGTGAGCTCTTCTCCCTTCGCAATGTCCCTGGACGCAAAGAGAGTGATCTGGGGCAGGTTCGGGTCCAGGCAGTTGACCCAGACATTATAGATGGAGAGGTTTGGGTCGCAAGAGTGGTTGATGAAGTGCGCCACGTTGCCCATGGTGGCAGCGTCCACCGTGTAGAGGTTCTCCTGGTCGTTGAAGTCCAGGTCGAAGAGATAAGTGCGGCCAATAGCATCTGGAAGAATGGATACAAGTTGTTAAATTAGGCTCCTGCACTATACGTTTAAATATTTGTACAGGGGGCCGTGGTAGCCGTGATCGCAAGTCGCTCGACTCCGACCCAGAAGGTCGTGGGTTCGAATCCCCCCCGTGGCATGATGATGAAAATTGCGATCACGGCGGTCTAGTGAATGAACCGAAAGGTAGTGCCCAAAAATATACAATAA
>LR137130.1:7193-22870 GCA_900659605.1 Tisbe holothuriae | reverse complement strand
TAGATCTACAATCAGTCCATTAATTCATGACAAGACGAGAGAGAGAGAGAGAGAGAGAGAGAGAGAGAGAAAGCAAATTAGTCACACTTGTTTGTTTTTCTTGACTTTTGTTTACCAAACAAAAGACTTGGATGAAATTTCACAGAAAGGTTAAAAGATGGACAGACTTAAATGAACAATAGGCGGGATAACAGGCCACGGGAGACAATAAAGGAATGCTTAATTTAACACATTAGAGACAAATTAACATTCTCTCTATAGAGGATAGTCAAGCACAAGGCAATAGAGTAATATGGATAATTGCCCACAAAATGTCCTTCAATGGCTATATTAACAAATGTTGTGATTGTTCATTCCAGGCCTGGTGGTGAAGGTGACAACGAGGCAATCGCCACTCTCCTTGCATCCATGGACATTGAAGGGCTGAGCAGCAAATATTGCCTCAGCATGAAACAAGCGCTCTTCCTGGCATTCCTCTATCTCGTCATTGCAGTGGCTGGGGTTATTATCGTGTTGGTATGCACGTTGGGGGTGACTATGGATGTGGATACTGAGCAGGTAAGGATTGAATAAAAATAGAACGAATTGGCATAATACATATATTTAGAGTGCCACAAATGGTCTTCAGGATACATGACTCGGCTGTCCAAATGATAAGAAGCAAAAGGTGCCAAATCAGTTTGTTCTAATTCTATAAAGAGCTTGAAATAAGCATTTTTTCTTATGTACATTTATAGTGTCAGTATAGATCATTAAAACATACGTTAATTATAGTCTTCCATGGCTCTTCTGAAGAGTTACAATTTTTGCTTGAGAACTCTTACCATATTTGACAGCCAATGAGTAATACATGTATAAACAAGCAAAACATATATGTCTATAAAAAAGAAAGAAACACTGCACTGATCATAATCTAAAGATTGTTCTCTTTATAAGATTTCAATAGCGAATATTATGGCGGTATCATGTACATAAAGTTTTATTTGTTCTAAGGGCTACAAATAGGGCTGGTCTGAGACTGTAAATGTTTCTAGCCACTGAATTCAAGGCAACATAATATTGTGACGATGCCCTTTTCTTCTATAAATACACCAGTTACAGAGAACCGCTCATATAATGTTACCTAGAAAAATAATAACTCGTGAATGGAAGGATTATTGGAGGAAAAGAGAGGCTTGATTATTTTTACTGAGAAAACATTGGCTGTCCAAATGATAAGAGTTCTCAAGCCATAATTGTAACTCTTCAGAAGAGCCATTGAAGACTTTTAACAAATGTTTATGCTCTGTACTGATACTATAAAAGTACTTAAGAGGTAACGTAATCTTTTGAACATTTATTTCAAGCATGTTATATAATTGGAACAAACAAATTTTGTCCCTTTTGCTTCTTATCATTTGGAGAGCTGACATGAGTATTTCTTTCTACCTCTCCTGGGAACCAAGTGAATAATCAATCGTGAATCATTAGATAATAATTATGTTATTAATTATGTAAACGGATCCTCTAAGAGTGTTTCTTATGTGTCAATAGCATAGTTTATTATAAAGTTCACTAAGCCTACTTTTAGTTATTGCTGCATTACACTATATAGAAAGTCGGTTTAACTTTTTCTATCTCATGCCTTTAAGAGTTAATATTTCTAGCAAAAGCTGTATTCATTTTACGTAAATTGTACATCAGCAAATTATTTGCCACTTATGCCCACCACCTACTTTTATGACAAAAAGTACTCCAATGCCTTAAAGAACAGCAACAAGAACAACACTCGAAAGCAACCTCCTTCACTTTCTCAGCCGAAATTACAGTCATTAGAGCCATTTTTCCCGTCAGAAGAAGCTCTCAGAAAAAGGCATAAAAAGGAGTATGAAGGATTATAATATGAAAAGGTGGGCACTATAAGCTTATAGTTTGAGTAACAGGAATTCTACAGAACTATATCAAAACACTTATCAGGATTTTGCAGGCCCTCTTCAAATGACTATTTAGCATGGTTATTACTTATTAGTGACTAACCGTCAAAATACATATTTCAATTGATTTATCAGCTAGTTAGCTGTTAATAATGCAAAAAAGTGGCTAAATACATTTTTAATACAGAGTTAGGTCATGTTCTACATAAGTGGTAAATTCTCGGAATGTGTTTTGATATTATACTGTTGAAATACACATTATTGGCCTAGAGACGTGTTGTAATTTCATGTTAAATTATATAAACAGGGAAACTCAACTTATTCCGATGGTAGACCACTGTAGCATATGTTTTAACAACGCCCCTGGTTTCTCAAAGAGTGTTTAAAGGAAAATATTGGATATCGTACATACCAAAGTATCGCATTTAACATCAATAAAGAAGCTTATTTTTGCATATTTTTCGTCTGATTACGGCAGCCTCAAATATCATATCACGGAAAGCATTATTTCAACTACAAAACTACAACTATGTAGTTTTCCTCCATAGTTGGAATAACGCTCTCTATATAGAGAGCGTTATTTCAACTATGGAAAACTATGCTGAGTCGTTGCCTTGGTTGCCCGGCTCAGGGCTCAGGCCTTAGTTTTGTAAAACGATAATGACGTCATCCCAGCGCTATTCCGAGATGGCGATTGGAAAGACAGATCACGAAACCTCGACATGTCCGTCCTGGGACAAAAACAAAGGAGAAAAGGAGAATCCCAGGTAAGGGAAAAGAAAGCTTAAATAATAAGCTGATTACACATCACACAAAGCCATAATTATATTCATTTAAAAGAAAATTTAAAGAATATATTGTTAGGCTTTTAAAACATTCAAAATGTTTCCTTTTAAGTGATTATAATTGATCACCTTTTGATAATATAGTCCTCGACTGAGCGGCAGCGGCAAGCTGAGAAGAAGGATTTTTCGCCTTGCTCAGTCGCGGCCTGCTGAAGGCATAGTTTTTGTTGACTCAGTCTACGTAGTTTTTCATAGTTGAAATAACAATTTTATCTTGGGAGCGTTATTTCAACTATGATGACGTCATCCATAGTTTCTTTCTTTGTAGTTTTTTTGCCGTCGAAATAATGCTCTCCGTAAAATGCATACATTGTGTTGTTCATTGAGCATAATAAAAATATATTGTAAGTTTTAATAAAACACTCGTCAGTCGTTTATTTATGGTATCTATGCTGCATAATTAATAGCCACACAAAGTCGCAAAAGTATTACTTCTATCTAGTTCTCTTCCCCTTCTTTGATTACTCTATATTATCCCCACACCCTTTTCTTAACTAACTTGAACGTTATTGAGGTCAACTTCTTCATTTTAATCCCTCATTAAGCACTATTTCAAGATGCTTCTCCTCGGGCCAAACGTCGTTTTAAACTCTGATCACCTCATTAAAAGCTGCGGAGGAGAAAGAAACATACGTTTGAAACGTGTGTCCTGTGCACAGATCTGTATAAGTAACCATAGATTGGAACCATATATAATACAATCCACTAATAATTGAAGCCTTTATGAACAAAGGGGGAGGCAAAACGGGTGTTTTCCGCTACATAAAAATCAGCTGCCTCCTCCCCTCAGCCGGAGCTGTTGCGCTCGCGCTGAGCGCGCAAGCGTCAGAAATTCAAAATGGATTCCTTCAAAACCCGTTTTGACAAACAGCAGCGCAGATATACCCTTTTTGGCTTCATCATATCTATTTAGGCAACCAATCTATGGTTACTAATACATATCTGTGGTCTTATCGCATGAGGGAGTTTAGATGTGGAAAGGTAAATAGAAAAAAAACACAAAAACGGCTCTTTTTATCTGTGTGTCTGGAATCGGAGCTTAATAGTTGCGTGGATGTCCCAATGACGTCTTCATGTCTGGTTAAGACATTCTGTGGCCTTGAATGAATACGTTTATTGGTGGGTATGTGAAGGAATGAATACGTTAATGTGACGGTAATGGAAGGAACTATTGGATTATAAGAAACCTCAGACTGGACAGCTAATGGAGTTATGGTACATCTTGGTACATACACATGGCTTCTAATATATTATTCATGTAACCCTTGCCTTACTTAATGTATATTTAACAAATAAAACGACAGTGTTAGACTCGGACTAAGCAGCTAATGGAGTTATGGTACATCCTGTTACATACACATGGCTTTTTATATATCATTCATCTAACGGTCCATCTAACCTATTGTCTAGCTCCTAGATCTAACTAACCCTTGGGTGAAGAAATATTGCTCTACATGATGTATATTTAACCAATATAAAAGATAATATTAGACTCTTAGCTTACCTGCCACACACCGACGATGGCGTTCGCGATGAGGATGAGCAGGATGACAAAGGGCTCCACGAAGGCGGTGATGGAATCGTCATCGTCCTCGAAGAAGGCGAGGATCTGGAAGAGAAGAAAAAATATGTTAACCATTTAATTACTGTATATTGAGTAGTTTTACTTACGAATGAGATGATGGCGGCGAGTAGCAGGATCTTGACGAGCAGGTCATCGAACTGCTCCAGCACCAGCTGCCAGATGGATTTGCCCTCCTCGGCAGGGAGCTCTGAAAATAGGGAAAGAGTGTGAACATTAAAACATATTTTATAATGTCCAGTTTGTATATGAAAATGGTTTACTGTACGTACTACTTAACAGATCTTCGTATAGATAACCCTAATTCTAAATTGATTTTTATAATAGGACTTCAAAACCTGTAAACAAGGCTATTGAGAAACAGTTCAGGTAGTACTTTACTAACAATTCTTTATGCACATGTTAATTCTTTTCTATTCTTACCATTGGGTCCGTACTTCTTGACGTTTTCCTTGACCTGCTCCTGGCTGAGTCCGCGCTCCGTGTTGACGCTGAACTTGTCGCAGCATTCCTGCCACGTTTTCATGTAGCCGTCCTCCATGGTGGGGCTCGAAGGGGGAGCACTGGCGGGGATTGGCTAAGAAACGACCTGGAAAACGATATGAGGGTCATTATAATAAGTCTATGGGAGGGGGGTCGTGGTAGCCGTGATCGCAAGTCGCTCGGACAGTCGGACCTAAGGGTCACGGGTTCGAATCCCCCGTGGCAAAACTTGCGATCATGGCGGAGCTATTGCAATGAATCTTAATTGGTAGTGCCCCTAACAGGGATGCATAGCAAATATTAAATAAAGTCTATGGAAGAGTGCTATTGCAATGAACCTGAAAAGGTAGCGCCCTAAAAAAATTTAAATGAGATGTATAGCAATATTTAAAAAACAAAAAATGAAACTCTAATGAAGTACTTTGCAATTTACTAAATTAATAGTTTACAGTGCAAGGTGAGCTTCCTGCTAAATTACTGGTTGACAGCCCACCATTGGTAGCTTAATACTGCTTCTTAAATAGCTTGATTATAATTGAAAACTATTGATAAGGGCCACGTTTGTTCTGTTTAGGAAGGGCGTCAAGATTTGTGTGTGCGCGCTATAATTATGCTGCTTTTTAGCTTGATTATGCGACTGCGCAGCTGTACAGAACAAGTATTTTACTTCTTTTGACTACTAAAGCAGAGAGATTGAGGAAGCAATTCATAAACCTCATGTAATGTCCATAATTATTCCACTTAGGCAGCTTGTACTGCGACTCTATTAGTGTTTTGTCGTACTGCACTGGACATCACATAGAAGCAGACGACAAAAGCTTCAGCTGAAAAAAAAGAGAAGCAAAGAGAATCGCTTTTTTTCTGCCGACGTCATTGAAACCGAGATGCAAAGAGAACGATTACAAAATTATTAAAGAGGCATTTATGGGGTAGTCGTAAATATGAGAAGAACCTCAAAGAAGATAAAAAGGGATCCAGTAGGGCAAAGTTTGGCTTTTATGGGGCTGCCGGACCCAGATGGGACCTTGACCGGCACAATTTTGTGGCTTTTTGGACCACGAGGGATGGAAACATCGAACACGAAGCGAGTTCGCCTTTGCCTGGAAGCAAATTACAAGTCCGATCTCTGGCACTGCAAACCCGTTCCTTCTCTTTCTTCTTTGGCATCAATTACTTCCATTTAGACCCTTTTTGCTTCTTCTTTCTCTTTTGCTGCTACCAAGAGAAGGAAGAGAAGAGAAGAAAAAGGGGAAAACGTCATTTGAAACCGGGCTCCAGGGAGCCCCGAAACCGGACCTATGTGGCTATCCTTACCCAGGGGTTCCTCGCTCTCGGGCACTTCTCTCACGTAGCACTCTGGGAAGGTCCCTCTTAGGCACCCACTGTAGTAGAATAGAAGCAGTCGAATCGTTTGCCGTTCGCGAGGTCTTTAAAAGCCCAAAGCAGCTCAACACTGAAGAAAAAGCGACCGAAAGGAGGGATGACAGATGGGAGAGACCGGAAAAGGCCAAACTTTTTCCAAGAAGGAACCAAAACGAAAGGAAGTTGTGTTTTGACAAAGTATCTTACCATTTAAGAAGCCAAAGTTTGCATAGACCCCTTATTTTGAAACAATCATTACTTTTATATTCGTTAAAGAGGTCAAAACTGTTCTAGCTCTTCTACTCTTTGGACCATTTTGTCCATTCTGTCAACCCTAACTCGATCCCAGTTATCGAGCTGAGGCAGTGACGTGACGTCGCCCCGGCAAGCGAAAGCTGCTCAGTCGCCTCATTCGATCTCTCTTTTCCAACGAACTGCAAACAGGAACCTGACTCAGGTCTGTGGATGCATTTCGTCAGCGGACAAGCACGCTCAGGCCGGAGCTCAGAATGTGGAACGACGCCATTGGTCCAACAATTGAAGGAGGCGGACCAATCACAGCGCGCGTACGAAGGGCGCCAAATTCAAACGTATACCTTAACGTAAAGGTTGGTCATGTGTGATATGATGAAATACGCCGCCCTCTGTTTGTCTAACCATTGGACGTGCTCGTCGCTGGTTGGATAGAAGCGATTCCAGAACAAAGTTATTGCATTAGACGAAAGTCGCCGCTGTGCATATGTGGTATAAATTAGGACGAGCACTTCATATCGATTGGAGTGCTATTGATTTTCATTGTTGAGCTGCTAGCCGTCTGCTTTTCGTTATTACAGTTAATGGCACAAAGTAATATTGTTGAAAATGAGGACGATAATAATTGCGTTTCGGCCTTGAAATGGAATTGCGATCCACGCCTTTGTTTTGTTGCAATTATCTGTGTGTTTGGCAGGTCAAAATGAGTCCCTCCTTTACATGCCCGATAGCAGAAATGAAAGGGAAAACCTGGCTTATAAATAAGAAGATCTTTGCTCTAAAGTACGAAGAGAACGTTGAAAACCGGTTTCATTTGAGGTTGTTGAATGACTAACGCGCACATTGTGATAGCAAATATAAACTTTAGAACAAAAGGGCTGGACTCGTATGAATGAAAAATCCTTGTACCATTGCTAAGAAGGCACTCTAATGAAAAATAATAATATATTATTGTCACTTACGTTCAACAGTACAATATCAAAACACATTCCAAGAATTTACCACTATGTAGAACATTATATAACTCCGCATTAAGAATGTATTCGACACTTTTATGCTATTATGAATATTTTTGCTGATTAATCAATTAAAATTTGTATTTTAACAGTTAAATTCCAATAATCATGTTAAATAGTCCTTTAAAGATGACAGCAAAATCCTGGGAGGTATTTTGATATTGTTAATCCGGTACTTCATCAAGTATCTACTCATCTTTATATTTCCGTGCATGGTCAATATGCATAAACTAAGCAACATTTTCCTCACCATTTGTCCTACATTTTACGATGCATGCATGCATATCTTGAAAGGTTAATGTCCAATATGTAAACAAATTTAACTGAAGCACATCATCCCCTTGATGCACCCCGGCTATAAACTACTACTGAAAGCACTCTCATAATTCATTCAAGTTGGAAAGGATATGCATTCATTGTTCAGAATGACATTGTCATTCATTTTTCGGAAAGAAAATTAATTCGTAGGCAATATCACGAAATTTCATCCACAGCTCGGCTGACCAAATGATAAGAAGCAAGAGGTGCCAAATACATTTGTTCTAAATATATAGAGGTTGAAGTAAGCATTTGAGTGATTCCTTTACCTCTTATGTACGGTACTGTATCAGTATTGTGCATTAAACATACATCTAAGGTTTTCATTGGCTCTTCTGAGGAGTTAAATTTTGGCTAGAGAACTCTTATCATTTGGACAGCCGAGCTTATCAAATGAGGAACGCAATATAAGGCTAAAATAGTACGTATTTTTAAAGGTAGGTGGCAGTGCAAGCTGGTTTGTGTTATAAGCTGAGCCGGCTGAGACAGGCAACTCAGAACTGCGTTCTGAGCACTGCCACCTGGTTTAAAAATAAGTAACTAATATGAACTATAGTTTAACGTTATATAGCGTTCCTCATAGGCAGATAAGCTCTATATAAGTTTAAGAACTTTCACTTTTATAGATTCTTTCATAGTTACCTTTCCACTTGGCAGTCCGCATTCTGATAGCGTCTGGTAGACGAGCTTCTCCGTCTTGCCCGAGGCGAACGTCTTGGCGATGGCGCGCACCGACACGTTGCCGTCCACGGTCACCGTCATGCGGAGGCGCTTCCAACTGGGGAGAAAAATGAAGGTTTATATGCCAGTTAGCTTCCTACAATTCTAATGCCAGTGACAAGAAGGAAAGGTTGCTGGGCTATTAATGAATGAATGTACAGTAACTGACAGGCTGCATTCATTCGGCTGTCCAAATGATAAGAAGCAAAAGGTGCCAAATAAGTTTTATCTAATTCTATAAAAAGCTTGAAGTAAGCATTCAAAAGGGTATTAACTATTAACATCTTTAAAACCTTGTATAGGATAGGACAGACAATAAAACATACTTTTAAAAATCTTTGTAGGCTCTTCCGAAAAGTTACAATTTTGGCTAAATAGCTCTTATCATTTGGACAGTTGCATTGAAATTTAACCATTAGGGAAGATTACGTAATACCCACAAGGAAATAGATTGCACAAAGGAGCTTGTATGATTGTATTTTCCTTGGTAGTAACCCCAAATAGGCATTGAAAGGGTAGGTTGCAATAAAACTAATGTTAAACAATATAGAAGGAAGATTTCGACTGCTTTTGCAGGCTTTACGAAGGTATAGTAGGATTAAGGTTAAACCAGGCTTTATACTTTTTGTACTTACTGTTTTTCTAGATTTGTTTTTGGACAGACATTGTTGATTTTGACGTTGTTTGTGAGTTTTCGGAGCCCGGATTTCCAGATCTGGAACAGGAAGAAGATCATATTAAGATTATATTCATTCTCTTTATTAACATATATTCCATATTACTGATGATGATATTAGTCTCAGGCATGAACCTACTATAATACTCTTGTATAGTAGGTTCATGGTCTCAGGAATTCTGGTAAGTAAAATTTCAATACAAATATATATAAAAGTATAATTTAGTGAATTCATTACGTAATCTTGTATTGTTTCTACATTCTATTGTTCTCTACTTTTACTCTTATGCCCATAATCCTACACTGAACTGTTATATAAACGTGCAAAAAAACTTTCAAAATGAATGCTATAATCTAGAAGTCATTTTCATTTTCCACTTTTTTGTGAGTGTTTTTCCCTTCACTCAATGTTAATCCTTTTGCCGCCCTTGGGAATAATCTTTTAAATTGGTCTCCCAAAAAGTGTAAAAAGCGTTTTCCCTCTTTGTGTCTAACAAGCAAAACCTACACTCTTTTTGAAAGAAAGAAGACAAGCAAAGCATTTCCTATTCAAAGGAGATGAAGAAAGCAGAAAAATGGTGTTAGATGGACTTGTGTGTCCAATTGAATTAAATCAATGGAATTCTACAATGCAATACTGAGCATATTACTCTTTTGCAATCATGGTTAAACATATTTGTATGCATTATCAGTCACAATATAACATGTTTTACCCCCAATATAACTCCCAGCATTTTCAAGACCTTGCTACTTCTTCTTCCTTCTCATCTCATCTCCCGTTGGCTTCTACTGTCTCTCTTTTCTTATACCATTTTAGACTCTACTGCCTGCACACATACACAGAGCTGCTGTCCTTTAAGCAGCACGCACACAAGATTACAGACGTTCATTCTTTAGTTCTCCTTCTTCTCCACTATTACGTATACTGCTTTCAACTGCAAATAGCACTTTTGGCCTTAGAGCACAGACACGGAGTGTTTCTCTATATGCATAGATGAATGTGGCATATACAATGGTACAAGATCTAAACTGTACTATTGGAGAAAGGGAGGATAACATATTATTTTAA
Source organism: Tisbe holothuriae (assembly GCA_900659605.1). Taxonomy (NCBI): domain Eukaryota; kingdom Metazoa; phylum Arthropoda; class Copepoda; order Harpacticoida; family Tisbidae; genus Tisbe; species Tisbe holothuriae. Next base: position 12,634 of record LR137130.1, on the reverse strand, counting down.
GATATAAAAGTTAATATACCTACTGATGTATTTATGTACAATATAACCATAATTATAATTAAAGAAAAGTGTTTCAGTTCTTGAACCTACAATGTGTTACTTTGCTGGCGGTTCGTTACTCTCCTTTATAGTTGAGGTTAGTACAAAAGCCTCTGGTATGGTGTTGGCCTCTATACAATGCAATTAGTGCAGTTAGTCATTCCGACTCTCATTTCGGCAGCCAATAGAATGGGGAAGACGTGACGATGCGACTCATTGTGTCAAGTGATTTCAGGGATGCCAGGAAATTAGACAGTTTATCCTTAAATAACTAAATACGATTTTAACGATTTTCCTATCTTTATTGAGAACATTATTTCTGACATCGCAATTTTATGCTTAAGTGAAGAAAAATATTAGACTATATTTTGAATAATCTGGCAACCCTGATTTTGCGCCCTGAACGACGGAGTCAACAGTATTTTTTAATCATAATCTTCAGTTTCCTTCCTCATCCTATCCATAGACCATGAATGATATATGACGACGTAAAAGAAGAAGCTGCTGCTATGAATGAACAAGAAAAGTCAACAATATTTTCTAATGGGAAAATAACCGCAGAAGAGACTGACATGCTCAAGACTGCCTTGGCCAATATTAAACTGCAGCTCTAGGACAAACAATTATGAGCTTAACCAGCCATTTTTCACACGGAAGGTAATATTCCCTTGTAAATACACTATTACACAATCTTATGAAATAAGATCCTCTCATAACCTAGTACTTACGAGCTACATGAGTCCCCACCATGGACGTTGTGTGCGTACCTTGCCCCCATTTTCCAGAGATACTCTGATAGGTAATCACTACTATCTCGACGTTGATGTCTCTCTCGCTCTCTCTCTCTCTCTCTCTCTCGTCTGCCACACACCATGATAGAGAGATTGGGCTAATAGAACGGACAGGTCTGCTGTCAATACAGACCTTTAACGTCTGTTTTAGGAGAAGGGAAAGAGAAGACCTCATGATCTGGGTAATGGGATGTCAAAGCATATCCAATGAGCTGATAATGGACTTTCCACTAATGAGTCTCTAACAATGAATATCAAAGTGGTAGTCAGAGGTGCTAAATGACAAGTCATTGATATACTTCTTTACTCCAGAAAGACAAATCGAAAAGTTGAAAGATCAGAGACGCTATATCACTTCTTTTAAAAAATGTGTAGTTTCAGTAGAATTAAAGTCAGGTTTTAGCAATCAATCAGATTGTCCTTTCCTCTACTAGAATCATTACTATTTCTCCTACTCCCCATTACTAAACAGTCCAAAACACGAAGATTAAAACTACCTTTAACATGCTGCTGTATTCGAATCATTGTCTAAGCCGCTTACTGAACATGACAGCATGTCAGAGGAAAGTACGAAATAATAAGTTTAAATAATTCTTCGATCTTTAAAGCCAGTGATATAATGGGATTTGAAAAAGTATGACGTATTTTATCCGCGAAACGTGACTTCTAGCCTCCATTGCCAATAATTACAGCGGTGTAGATCGAGTTTACTGCACGAAAATACCTCTATTTTAACCAGCGAACTGGGAGGTGGATGCGGCGGGGGTCATCGTGCAGGACTCCAGCTCATTGGGATTGAGCGGGGCTTTGCCCTGCTGTTCAGAAAGCAAATGGTATGGACTCTGAGTGAATAATGTAAATTTGTGTATGTATCTCTATTTCCATGCTATCCTGTTATTATGACCCAAATAAACGAGAATTAGCAAACTAAAAAAGGGAACTCTGGGAAAACACCTTCCAGGTTTCCCTGCTTAAACCGTTGTTCCTACCTCTGCTATCCTCGTATCAGGGAAGACCAAGTGACAGAGGCTGATGTTGACCATGTCGAGCCCGCTGCACACGGTGAGCGTCTGGTCGAGGAGGTCGTCGCCGAACTTGGACTTGAGCGAGGATAACAAGCGGACATCCTGGAATGAATAAGGATATTGGTTATGAGAACTGTAGGCAGATTATACATTTTATATTATATTTAGAATAGATGCAGTTTTATTAAAAAAGCTGATATAATAGCTAATAAAGTTATATAAAGTAATTATGCCTTAGTCAACCCTGAAAAAATGCTGTTTGTTGCCACTGTGTCTAAGGATTGAATTTGGTTCTGAGAACTGTAGATAAAGTATATGAGTACAGCACAGTGGTACCATGCTAGAATGTATTCAGGATAAGACTAAACCCAGTTTATAAAGCCATGAATATGATCATGAAATCACTGTTCCAAGAAGCAGATTTGTAGTCAGACATGCAACAAAAAGGAAGAATAAATTGCACTGCAAAAGTAGTAAACCTGTCTTGCCTTTTTCAAATATTTTACTGGTGATCGATCCCTTATTGTATATTATTGGGCACTACCTTTCCGATCATTTGCCTTTTTTTCAAATATTTTACTAGTGATCGATCCCTTATTGTATATTATTGGGCATCTTTTCGATCATTCACCAGTACGCCGTAATCACAATTTTCATCAACATGCTGCTGGGGGGAATCAAACCTGCAACTTCTTGGTTTGCAGGGACGAGCGACTTGCGGTCACGGCTACCACGTCCCCCTGTCTTGCCTTTATTTTTGCCCTTCCCGGTTAAGAGAATGTGACAAAAATATTGTCACACTTTATTCTCTAAAATCCTGAAAAGGTAGTAGAAAAAATTTCCAACATTTTAAGACCTGGGGAAAAAATATTCCCTCCTATTTTTTCTCTTCTACCCATATGACACATTCCTAAGCCTCTCATACATGGAAACAGGGGCTTCAAGTTACATAACCCCATGTATGCATTATACAGAAACATGGCAAAAATGAGGACAAAATATATCCTGTTTAGAAAAGAGAGGGTATTTGTGTCGTTTTGCCACTTTCCTTGCCACCGAGATTAATTACATGTTTTTACCAGATCTGAAAGAACGTTTATTTATAGTCTGAGCTGCTTTCGTCATATCTTTTGATTCTTCTCTCCTTTGAACTCTAATACAAAACTCTTTTTATGTCTCTTTTCTCTCAGCAAAGGCTTAAGATATATGTTGAAAAGAGGAGAGTTTTTACTTCTTTGGGCAAATTGCTCTTGAGCTGAAGAGAACCCGAAGAGATTGTTCAATAATAATAAAATGAGTTTAGGACTTGTGTAAAAAAGAAGGTATGACTTTTTATAGTACATGTCTTAAATCAAACATCAGGTTATTTGTCATGCATTGATTATATTAAAGTATGGTTATTACATTTTGTGCCACATTTACACTTTTAACATTTTAAATTAATTAATTGCTGTTTCTTTTTCATAGCAGCAACTCGGCTGTCCAAATGATAAGAGTTCTCTTAATGATACTATAAACATGCATAAGAGGTTAAGGACTCGTTCGAATCATTATATCATGCTCTTTATAGAATTACAACAAACATACAGTTTGTCCCTGTGCTTCTTATCATTTGGACAGCTGAACTATGATCTATATCCAGATTAACGACTACCAATATGGCCATCATCTCACCTGTGGTAATTTCCCCGGTCGTATATCATTGACTTGTGACAGCTCCAGAACATCTCCCTCCTATAAATACAGAGAAGACAATGAAATGAACTCCTCATTCCATTTTATGATCCGCTCTTACCCTCGAATCCGACTTCCAATAGATGAAGAATCCGCAGTCGTCCACTTTAACCAGGCAATCGGGTTCGAAGTCGCCATCCTGAAAAAGAAAAGGAAATAATTAATCTGCCAGCATATTGTACTCTAACAAAACAGTCTTATAAGAGGAAAAAGATAGTTGCTATTTTTGAGCCATGGTTTATTGAATCCAGGCCCAGATTTAAGAAGGCAAGGTAGCATTATAAAATGATTTGAGGGCACATTTGCTTGACCACTCCTATCTCGAAGTCAAGCCAACAGTTCAATGCTGGTTACAAATATAACTCATGGCAATATTTTCCCAATTTCACCGCAACCTTGATCGATTGTGTGTAAGATTGGAATGGAATGGTCTTATATACATCATCAGCTCAGCTCAGATTCGATTTCTCTTTTTTTGCTCTTGTGTAGTACGGATGGCGCTCTAGGGACCTACTTTTTAGGCCAACAAGGCCGATGCTGCTACATATCTCTGGGGGAAAGAGTAGCTGGCTTGGAAAATGATGGGTAGGGATGCCAGTTTATGTGTACTTATGCACAATATAGTAGATTTATACTCCATTCTGATTTAGATTATTTGATATCAATGTTTAGGCATACTAATAAGGAACGACAGTTTTATTTAATTAAATATGGTCATTTTGTCCTCTCCATATTGTTACAAAAAGCTTGGACAATTTAATGATTTTAATCCAATGTATGATAAATTGGCATCCCTGAATGACCATCCTGGAAAACGTGCCAAAACGTCCTTTTGACGTGATGTACAGGAATCGTGTTCAGCAGCCAGCAAGGGGATCATTTGAAGACAATTCACAGTGGTTTAGGATTTAATAAAAAAAGGTCCCAAACTCCCAATGGGTTCATATTGCCCGAATTCAATTGCACCATTGTTTAATTTTATAGTTCAAATTGAATCCACTGTGCCATGATCATCAAGGCTTAATGAGAGTGCGCTGTAAACGTTATTTAGCCTTGTTGTGTAAGCTAGGTCAGATCAGGTGGAACTAAAGCCTGCAGCTTAAATCGATCATATATTATAGACAGAAACTTTTCCATTCTAACCGAGGTCCTGCTTGACGTCAATATATACAAAAGGAATAGCTGAGTGAAAAACTTTTGTGATATAAAGATGGACAGAGTACAACAGTTATCTAAAATGTCTCAACGATCCTACGACCTTAAAACCCAGGGCAAGTTGCATCATAAGACATAAAGGCAGAAAATTTACTCGTACTTTCAAACTACTTGGACTTTTAACCAAGTTTATCATTGTGTGGTCTCTGCAGCTGTGGAATCTAGAGTCTCATGTGACACGTGTGTTGTAGTTTTTTTTACTTTCTGATACATTGGCCATACATTAGTGCAAGGAGAACAACAGGATAAGTACAAAATGGAAAGTTTGTAACTTAATAATATCCGGCGGTACTTGCGTAATACCGGGTGTTTTTTTTCAAGTTACCTTTTTAAATTTTTAATATCTCCTTTCTAGTGCATCATATCAATGTCATTATGAAGTAAAAAAAGTTTTATCAGGTTTGGAAATTTTATGTCAAGTGATACTTTTTTTAAATTTTTTAGTAAATGTCCCCAAACTGATGGATTTTACAAAAGTGTTCCTAGTAAACCATGCCAAAAATGAAAAGTGGCAATTGGTGACAAAGCCAATTTTTACTAAAGATGTTGGGTTAAAGTGACTTTAAGGGTCCTATTTTGTCCCAAAAACCTATTCTAAGTCTTAAAAACTTGGAAAAATTACAAATTGTAGGAGTTA
>LR137126.1:8218-30091 GCA_900659605.1 Tisbe holothuriae | reverse complement strand
AAGTTTAACATCAATTGTTCCCCCTTAGAGGGTTCAAAAAGCCACCACCAGGTGCCATACTGGCGAACAGATTCAATAACAACAAAGTACTCTAAGTATTATTGTATCTCAATGTTCAGGCCATAATTTATTTCCTCCATATTAGTAATTTATTGCGGCTTTGGTGGCATGACATTCTCAGTATAGCGACCGATGATATTGCCAGGCGGGTCGTAGTTGGCCACCACGATGTACTTGCCCTTAGACGTCCTAGAAAAAGAAGATAATATTTTGTCCTTATATATAAAATAGTACCACATTTGAGTTATTTACCTCGCCTTTGCAATGCCCATGTTTTCCGAACCTTTCCACACGATTTGGGTAAAGTGACCAGCGCCGGTTGATCTGGGCTCGGAGCCGTACTGGTAGTTGGAGACCTCCGAGTACCAGCTCTCAGTGACGTCGGAGCCAGTGAGCTGAAATATGGAGGAAAATAATGTTAGTTGGATCGAAAAGTTTCAAATTACTTCTTATTTGCTATAAATTACTGATTACTCTGCTTGTGGTCATTACGGGGAAATCACCTGATTTATGCCTTTGCTCAGATAAGCACAATATTTAATAAGTAAAACGCTCAGTAGGTTTTAAAGTTCAAAGCAAAGTTTTAACTATTTGATGATGTGGAGCTCACATTAGCCTTTGGATTGGATGTAAAGAAGCAGTAGAGGTTCTCTCCAAACTGGTTGTCCTGTCGGTGCTGGAAGCGATCCTCCCTCGCCAGTTTGTTGGCCCACTCCTGAGCAAAACCACACAGCTGAAATTATATAATTCATAACGGATTACACATTTTGTTCCGCTCAACATACTTTTGGATCCAGTTTCAATGGCTTCACTCCATGTTTCCTCCTCATATCATTATGAGCGTCCAGCGCCTGCTGCCTGAACCCATCCTCCCCTTCGTCAGAGTCAGAAGACGATGACGCCTTGTCTCCAGTTGGGGGCGTGGCAGCCCTCGGCTTCTCCTCCGAGATCTGGCTCTGAAGGAGACCTCCAGACGACGACAAGGCAGGGATGCCAAATCCAGCGAAATCATTGTCATCCTGAATCTCCTTGAACTCTGTCACCGTCTCAGTCACGACCTTGCCCTGTTGAAGATGGGAAACGGTCAATTATATGCTTTAAAATGCCTTAAAAGGGTTAAAACCGCACGTCCGGCAGTGTCTTCTTGACCGTTCTTGTGACCTCCACCCTCCTGGTGGAGCGTGATGTTCCCGAGGAGAGAGACATTGTCGAGTCACGTTTTTATCTAAGGCTTTGAAGGCTCCGAAAGGGACTAAACGACTATGAGGGATGAGGGATTGACTTATTACACGATTTATTTGCTCTAGATGATGGCGTCATATGGGTGTGGAAAAGTCACAGTGGTCATAAAGACGAATTAATTATAATTCCTGTTTATTTACACACAATGGGGCACAAACTTAGGCAACTGATATTGCTGTTCTGAACACTATGTGTACACTAATTAATATTTTTTCTACGCTTAGCGATTGTATCATGCAAGGATTTTTTTTTTCGTTAGAAAGGGGACCTTTATTATTATTTTATTCGTTATCAGGAAACGCTCGCCCTTAACTGCGGTCTTTTTTACCCCGTAGCGGGTCCTTACTCAGAGTGTCCTTTGTAACCGGAGACCACTCTTAAAATGAAAGAAGAGACTCATACCTTAAAGTTGCTGTGTTCATATAATAACCCCATAAAGTTACATAATAGTACTCTTTGATCAAGCTCAAGAACTACTACATAAATGTCATACTCAGACATATTTACATTTATGTGACATTGCTTCGTACATATCATGTTTACATCGAGTTCTTGAATCAAACACTTTTACGACATTAAAGTGTGAAACAAATACGTAATAATCTCCATGAAGAATTTACATAATACACTACAAATAAGAGCTTTGAATGAGCTTGTAGAACAAATATATGCTGTAATAAATATGCACAACGGAAAAAAGACATTCTGTATTATAATGGATATTTACAGTGTTGCTGTAAATGTCAAATTTTGGAAGACAGAGCACCTATATATGAAGGTACATTCCTAAAATCCACTTCTACAACCCCTAAACATTGTGGAAACAAAAAAGAGCGACACACAGTCACTGTGGTAGCAATTTGGTTATATTGTCTTAGGCAACAAAAGATGACAACAAAACATAAGGAGAACAGACAAAGGCAGGAAATATAGAACAATATGAGAGCAGGATTCCGATTAGAACAAAAGTCTTACAAATAATCCAAGAGCACACAGTGTTATCTAGACTTTTCAGAGGATGTCCCCAGTCCATTGTTTCCTTAATGTCAAATACCTTTTATTCTACCCCTCTTTTCATCATTTCTTGAACACTTTATGCATGATGCTGAGTATAGAGATGCCATCACCTAACTTCCGTCCAAAAGCCGACGACAAATGGCAAAAACCGGTTGCTAGCTGCCGAAGAACTTCCTTTCAAAAGACTGCTTGACGCATTTCCCGACTGTCATCAATTAGGATTTTTTCCCCTCTCCACTCTCTAAAAAGGTAACTTCAAAAGGAATGAAGAATTCGTTTAAGAGCCTCGACCACATCAGTCGTTAAAAATCCCAATAACGCTAAGTGACCCCAGTTAACCCGATAATTGAAGTAGGATTGCACCTGTCGTGCGCACACTACTCGAGTAATTGCACTGTGAATGAACCCCATTTGTCGCGTACGCATCTCTCAATTGGGTTCTCCATGGGTGGCAACGTGCGACGCGAGATGAATAGATCGTATCCTCCGAGGCTCTTACCCGTTTGTTGTAATAGAGATCATTTGAAGGCAGGGTCTCACTCTTCCTCCTCCGAGCAAGTCTCCGAGCAAAACAAGGAGTCCCATCCTCCTCCGAGGAGCCTTGCACCTTGATGGGGATGTGCAACACCTTCATGTTGGAGCCGTTGGCAAACGGGGAAGAGTACGTAGAGATCATCTCCTGAAATATACGACATCATTAACACGTAATTGAACAACGGTCGCCTCCGAGGCGACTTCAACATCAATCCTCCGAGTTTAAACGTTCTTCCAAGGAAGCAACACACACGCCACGCGACGATCAATGCAACAGTGCAGTGATAAATGCTATGCATTGAATACCAACAGACCACAATTAGGCAACTACAGCATGTGTGTGTGGATAATGTGGCGTGAATAGACTGTGTTGTGGTAGCTTTAAATGTGTGCTCGACAGTCCTCTGACCCCAGGGGGACATCAGATCAATCTCTCAAGAGACTCAAACTCTCTTTAGGAGTCTTTTCAATGTGTACATTTATTATGCATTTTAAAGCATTCATCCTTTTCGGGTGGCTTGTGAGTCTCTATAGTTTCTATACATGTTTTTGCGCGTGGCTCTCAATAGAAATGTCAACCGTTTGACAGAGTACCCCGTGTTTACACCATGTTTTACATCAATTTGGCAGAGTGAATTGGCATAAACACGTCAATAATAATGACATTAATACAATATAGGAAGCTCTTTTCAAGGGTAAGAATGAATGCTTTTGACGCCGTCTCGTATTAATTAAATTTCGGACGCAGCCATCTGAAGCCATCATCTTAATGCTGACAGCATCGTGTCATCCTGTCACGTGACTCAGCCCATTTCAAGTCTCAATATTAATCGACAAAAAGTGACTTTGAACCCTTCCTTTTTGGACCTGTTCTCTTCCCTCTGCGAGGCAACTCTCTGATCTTCGCATCCGATATAAAAAGTGGCGTACGTAACGAGATGCGACAAGGCAAAGACAAACTTTTGCATAGCTCTACTTTATGGTTGTTGCAAAAGCGACTTTATTTGACCATTTGGATAAAAAGCTTCTTTTTGCCAAGGTCTTGTAATCGCGCTTTTTATCGCAAGCAGGTTCACATAGCTGCTAATCATGGTTTTAATATAGTTCCGTGCGTGTCTTAATCTTGTTATTTGTTGTGCAAAAACGACTTTTGACTTCCACCTCTTTCTGGACGTTATCTTAACTCTGAGTTGCCATCTCTCTCGTTTTTTGTTGGCGGAACAAATCTGGATCCAGTAATTTTAAGAGCTCTCAGAGCTCATAACTTGCACTGAACGTACTATGAATGATATTACCTGTTATAAAATATATACTATTTAGCACTTCCACTGTATTTTATGATCGTCCTGAATCTTAATCTCTTTTTTTATCCCTGACCACGTCGAATTGGAAATTGGATATAGAGTTTCTTTCCACAAAGACTCACTGACATCGAACAGAAGTGTCAATAATTGACGAAATCAAGACCACAATGCACACCAAACAGCCTTCACTTCTCACAACAACGTGAAGAAGCGGCGCCGTCTCTGCGTCAACTAAAGGATTCGCGTACGGAGGGAAAACTCAAAATGCGTACGAGCGAGCGCGCATTAAAGTGACGCAGATATGAGCGTCAAAGCAAATGGGTTGTATGCATAAAGGCTACTAATAATACGTGTGAAGAAGAAACACAAACATACAGTCGGTTCTTTTTTGTCGATTGTCATTTTTGGGCTTTGAAAAAAAAGAAGAGCTTTTGTTGTCCGATTAGCGAGTATAAGTTACAGCAGGGAATTGAGGATTTATTATGCTTGCTTTGCTGCTGCGCACGAGTGAAATATGATCAGAGGGAGTCTCAGGCTCACATTTATTTTTCCAATTTGCCAAATAGGCGGGTTTTAGAGCCCTTAGAGTCATCTTAAGAGCCGTAATTTGGCAGTATATTCAAGCTGAATGAGCCAAAGCACGATTTTTATTTCGAGTACATTTATTTCCGGCTTAAATTATATATTTAATTTTGCAAAAACTCTGATCTCAGTTGGGTATTTGGAACTATCTTGATGATAGAGGCCTCGATATGCCAACTTTAAATTGGAATATTGTAGCACGTGCAACAATACACAATGGTTTATCAATATAAAACTATATAAACCCACTGTGTATATAAAATAAAGATGTATGGGTTACATCATGTTTTAATGTTTTATTTAAGTTAAATATTGAGCCACTGTGCCCTCAAAGTCTCTTCCTTTGTGTCTATGTCTTAACTAAAGGAGTGAAGAAAAAGGTCGTTCAAATATCCGAATTTGGTCAGAGCACGGAAACCGATGCAAAAGGAATGAAGAAAACGAATTTGGGCCAGGCAACAATTAATACAACCTTGCATTTGGAATATATTAAAAAAGAACTTACGATCGCAAATGCAAATCCATATTCGTTGCATCCTCCAAATATCGATTGAATACGATCCAAATCTTAAATTATTTTTGACTGCTCCAAAATTGATGGATTCTAATCCATGACGTCATCAGTCATACGCAGAATTTGCGTACACGATATTAAAATTATACCATTGTGGCCTCAGGGGTATCTTATGAAATGCGTCATGGTTTGAGCGTACAATCAGGAAATGCCTCTCGGAGCAACGCCAATATTATACGCGCCAATTAATGCCACCATGAGGCTGAGTGCGAAACGCATTATTTGCAACAACTGACAGGAACATTCAGGGATGCCATTTTGTAATCTATGCAACAGACAGCCAGAATCTAATAATGGCAGCCCTGATATGTATCGTGTCGAGGCCATTTGCCTTTGAGCAGATTCCCCTGTACGACAATCGAGACACATAAAAACCGAAGGCTATTGTTTTAAAACATTCCCATTTGATAAATGTTTCTTAGAACAACAACAACAACGAAACACTATCATTACAGTTAGGACAAGAATGATTCTCAGAAAAAGGAATAAATTCGCCTCTGGATGATACAAAAACGCCTTTTCATGCACAATCACCCTCCGTTGTTGCATTTCTTCCACCCATTTTTTGCACTGGAAAATCCAGCTTACTTACTTTAATCCGCAGCTTGTGTGTGTAGGCGTCACTTCTAAAACACAAACAACGTCTCGGAATATTGTTTTTGCACCGTTCGCATTCAAAAATGTATCATCATCATCATAATATCCTGACCATGGTGCAAAAAACGGACTCTATTGTGTGTGGGTGATAGAATGTAGTCGATATACAAACACCCTTTTGATCGTCTTGTGTATTATCTCTTTTCCTTTTCCCATTTTCCTGATATACTTTCCACTCTGGAGCATATTTCCCGTCTATAGGTGAGACAGTCCCCGGACAATATTCGCCATTATAGACATCCACGCAGCATCACAATCGATGGCAACAAAAGGGAAATCTAGATATGGGCCATTTACCCGAGACCATTTTCTTATATTATTCTCTGGCTCTGGGGAAATTGTTCTTGCCAGAAGGACAGGAAACGATTTATATTTGTTTATCTCTCTTTGATTTAGATGCTGAAAGTGATTGAAGACACGGGTTATATGAGACAGCTCTAAAATAATGTATAGCAGAAATGTACGAATGTAGCCTTCTTATTTCTTGTCCAATTTAAAGTTCCATGCCCAAGCCTTGTCCCATTCACGTTACCATTTCTATCTCAGCTCCCCAAGTCCCATTTTGACCATTGCGAGTAAAGCTCTTTTTTCCTCTTCTTCTTATTTCTCCCTCAAGGAGCAATTCCATCTTTTTCTTCATGGCAAAAAGAAGATCGATCTAATTTGTCAAAACGAGCAGTAAGGCTTAGATGGGGGAAGCTGAGCTACTTTATACTGGGTAACGGCATGGCCTTATTCATAAATAAGTTATGTATTGTAATGGTTGTAAGCCTATTTTATCGTTACTGCCAGTATAATGTCCATTTAAATGTAATGATGCCAAGCTTTTATGTACCCAAGCTCCATATTCGACCTTCAGTCTGCATACAAACATGATATGAAGGCTTCTTAAGCAGCACAAACAAGAAGATATGTGACGAATGATATACATGGAATATCAAGAAGGAGTTTCATCCCGCTCATATACACATTGAAGCCAAGATCAAGAAGCTACAAATACTACTACTACTACGTACACTAAAAAGCATGCTTACAGCATTCACGCACAAGACCGAGAAGAGAAGAGGAGGAAGAAAGAGTAAGTGTGTATAGACGAGCTCTCCTAGACCATTTTTCCTTCCTAGAGCTGCTTCCGTACAGAGTTAAGTCTCGCATTTCTGACTCACAATAGACTTTTAGATTACTGCATGCGGTAGTGACACACCATCATATTAGGTGACAATGTTTCGATGACAGGGTTGTAATTAAGAGTGTTTCTGGAATAATGCGCACAGTTTACCGATATCTATCTGAAATACACACAACAGGAGCCTTTCTTCCTCCTCTCCTTCATCTTTGCTGTGTGAGTGAAGCCTTCTTCTGCTTCAACTACTCTCCCTAGACGGGCGTGCGGTAGGGCAAGTAGGGCAGATAGGGCCCCCCTTCAATCGCCGGGCTGGCAAGGCCGTAAAAAGGCCACCGAAGTAGGAGCTGCTGCACACACATTACAACCAAGAAGGCTGCTGCAGAAGACACCACCGCTTTATGGACATAGCAGCAGCTATTGCCAATGAACGTGGGGTGAGTGTAGTAGTTGTAGTAAGGGAATGAAGAAGTGGAGGAGGCAGAAGAAGCTCTCTCTCTCTCGCTGACTTCAGTATTGCATGACGGCTCTTACAGATCGGAAGTGAAGCAGAAGGAATAAGTAAAGGATTGCTATTGTGGTGTTGGCCAGATTTAATGCGTGTGTACTGTGCTGTTGTTGTGAACTAGGTGGCGTTTTTGCCCCTGATTTTTGGACATTCCACAAAAACAAGAAGATTGCTATTGTTGACAGCAACGGATCTACAGTACACTTGGCAAAAGTGCTGCTGTGTTGTTGTTGTTTTTGGACGGGGAGAACATAAAGTTTGACTATAAAATATTTAGCCCTTCACTACTTTCATCATATAATCCACGAAAGCTGTGAAGGAATCCTGCCAGCAAGAGCAAACAAATGCCAACGGCAAAGAATCTAAAATCGGATTTCTCTCTTTGAATTCTCTGAGAACGTGGATCGAATTTGAAATCAAAAGTCCCTCAAGGGCTTCAAGGAAAACGAGCTCAACTTGAGAGGAGTGTCACATGCACAAGAAGCCCGCAAAATCGACTCAACACGGGGGGTTAAAACTTTGTGTGTGCCAATCCGAGGCCTTAAAAATAAAGTTGTTGGCCGTAGTAGTAAAAAGCAGGTTGATGTTGTAGTAACTTTTTTAAAGGCCTGGAAAGTGGACCGCGAAATTTTGTGTGTCTCAAAGATGGACGACATCCATTCCAATTTCTGAAGTAGGAAAAAAAAGACTTTGTTCGTGCATCAGGTCCTTGGAAGAAAGATAGAACTCGTTAAGGAAGCAATTCCCTTTCGTTATAAGCGGGTGCAATCGATACTGACCGTGTGCATGGTAATTGAGAAGAGAGAAGAGAGCTCGTTACAACTGCATTCAACGTTGGATTATCAGAGATAGCTTCTTACACATAAATCACAATATACGTGTGTGTTCAAAGCAATATCGCGGGAAAAGTCAATATAATCAAGGGAGAGATGAATGGAGGCGATGGGAATATATGAAGTGGACCAGCTGCAATAGAAAAAGAAAGCTGACCGTGGCAATAACAATAACAATAACTCGGATTGAAAGACGACAACAACAACAACAATGGCGAGCTCACCCTCAGCTTCGGCCTCAGCCTCAGGCAGGAACTCAGCAGGGTCTACTACAATGGTTAGAAAGGTAAGAGGGTTGTTTACGGAACGCCTGTGTGTGAAACCCATGAACGCGCTACCGAAAGCCAGGTCGACCTTGATGCTTTCTCTACGTGCGTAGTGTATGTATAATATATCATTTTCAAGCATGCTGGTCTTCCGTAATATAATGGTAATGGTAGCACCGTGCGTTATACGTATAAGTGGAAAGAATAGACTACAAAGACAATGGGAGATAGAAACAGTAGTTTCGAGTGTACTTTTTTGCTTCCGCTATTGGGCCAAGGTCAACGTCCCTTAACTGCTCATCTCGAGTAGGATCGTTACAAAAACCAATCAGACCCCGAACTTGGCCATTCCTAGAGATATAAAAGGTAGGAACAGCAGGACTGTTCTATTTTCAAAAGCCATTGTGCTTCTTTCGTAAGAGAGGGAAAAAGGTTGTTCCCTCTTTCCTTTCAGGGCAATGCGTACATATCAGAAAAGAATGGGAAAGTTGGTTCTGACAAGAGACTGATCAGGAGACATAACTCAAGTCTAGCAGAGAAAAAAAACTTGCTCCACGCCCCTGCAGGACAAGAAGTGGGCGGTGGCTCATTCTGGAGCCTCAGGGGATTTCTTCTACAATTTCGAAAGCCATTTCTTTCGCCTCTTATTGCTCATAATTCACCATCTGGTCACGGGTACAATGAGTGGGCAGGTGATGCAATGGCCATAGATATGTAGGTGGCCACGGTAGTGAATAGTACATCTATGGTCTACGATATATAAAGGAGGTTCCCTTAGGAGGCCCATTGGACTTCAGGTGGCTTTGTAGAAGTCTATGAGTCTGTTGGCCAGTGATAGAAAATGTGTGCTTCCTTTGCGTCACTAAAGAGACCGTAAAACATATAAGAAACTTTTTTACTACATGATTACGTTCTGTCATACAAGGAAATCTTGGCACATTCAACGTCATACCAAGAAAAAGTTATCTTTCATTTCTTGGCAGAAGGCTCCATTATCGGCGACCTTATAATCTTCATGGCTTTTAACGGCCACTGCACCAAAATCGAAATTTGATCAACGAAAGTAGCTCTTTCCTTTTTCCCGATATATGCAAATATATACAAAAACTATGAAGATCCGTAATGTTGCCTCTCAATTCCAGATAAAGGCGCATATCTTAAACCATTCGAAATGCAAATATATACACCCAAGAATAAAATACAGCTGCACAAAACCATTTCTCTCTGCACCCGTTTTTTTGCCCTTATACTTGCTTTCAGAATAACCATTATCAGTATAATACATTATTTCCTCCGTTTAGATGACACCCCAGCGAGCCAATCTCATCATCAGGGCTTTCTTTTCCTCATTATTCATCGCAGCACAATGATTTATGATTTAAACATTATTATTGTTCTACTGGGAACCACAGTGCCCTGGGGGAAAATGAGAGATGAGCTGCTTGCTGACAAACAAGGTCATTACTGTCTTCAAAAACTGTCACTCAGCCTTATGAAAAAAGGCTTACAGGACATTTATGAACTCCTGGCTGCTAAAAGACAATATGGCAACCCTGATTCCAGCCTCATAAGGGGCTTTTGAACCCCTGAATTAGAGACACTCTGGCAACCCTATGTGTCAAAAAGTGTCCTTTCCATCAAGGACAAGATTTTTCACAGATATCTCACGGGAAAAAGTCTCATAAAACTCTGTTGAGCAAACTTTGCCACGTTGCTGAATCAACACTAAAGTTTAATAATGCATTTACTTTCATCACGCTTCAAATTTACCCGAGCTCTCTTGTTAATATTTGCTGCAATCTTGGTTGTGGAAATAGTCCCTTAATCTACAGGTATTACCTTCATGTATACACACACGTGGCAAAATTGAATTATGTGGTGACAGCGTGAGAAAATAATGACAAGCGCAAACCCATTTTTCATCCGCAAATAAAGTGAAATTCTTATATATAGTTTTATACCTTCCATAAAGTTTATGTTTTAAACCATGGCCGGATATGCGCCGCCGTTTTCACGCCTAGATGGTTAAAAAGCAACACAAACAGTCTGAAGGGCCTGCCTGCAAAATGGGAATCGGAAATGGCCACAGAAAGCGAGGCTTGAAAAACTCACTTTTTGCATATATTCGTTGCAAAAATGTTCCAAACAGAAGCTGTAGAACGACATTGCATTAAACCTATTCCAAACTACCTCCAAAGTTATTTTGACTTGCCTATTATCGAATCAGTGAGGCCTTCTTATTATCTGACAAGAGGGACTCCGCTCCCAAGTCAATTTAGACAATATCCTATTCTTGCCCCGACTACTATAAAAGAGCCTTCAGATCATCTTCTGATATCTTTGCAAGGTTCAAAAGGGAAAACTAATACCAGGCGGAGGAACTTTCCTCATCTATTGTTGAACGCGTGTACGTTGTGATCGCGAGCAAAAATCTTGCAGTAGAAATTTTAAACGGAAATGCTGCAGCCTACATTCGAGTTTATTGGTTCGTATCGTCCCTGAAAGATTGCAGACTGTCATCCCTGAAGGCCAGACGATATCAGATCCTGCAGTGGTAAAAGAGCAAAAAAAAGTCCGTATTATCTGCATACACGGAAACAGAGACCTTAAGTTTTAACATTTTTATGATCATATGACCGTGAAAGCGTTTCTTCATTTATGGACATGGGAGACTTTCTGTCTGGTCACACTCGGAGGAAGAGTTGCTCGGAGGCGTTCGTAGGCTCTCTGCGGACTCAGCTATATGATATCAAAGTCTCCTCCTCTGCATTGGTTGTTGCAGTGGATACAGGGTGATCAATTAACTGTGTAGCACTACTTATAATATAAAGTTATTTCGAATGTACGTATAACTAATATGGAAGAGCAACATCTAAAAGTGTCAATATTATTAAACACCCTGTACTGTATACAGCAAGACAAAGCAATTATATCCCACTATATTCTCAAGAGAGCTTCTTGTAGATTATATCAGCCGGACGACTTGAAATGTCATAGGCATGAAATACGACAATGGAAATGCGGCGACGCGGCCTTTGTCAATAAAGGAATAAACGACAGTCTGACAGAAAAACCAGATTTGCCATTGTTGTATTTGTTGTTAGTAGTGGAAAAAGTGAAAGGCAATGAAATGTAATGCGACGTCTAAATGGGATAGGCGTGGTTTTGCAGAGTTTGTTTTAGGCGTTGCAGGATTGCTTGTTCAGAAAATGCACTTGGAGAAACTTTACCGCAATCAAATATGAGATTTAGCACATGATCTTAAATTTGTAGGGTCAGGCTCTTCACTGCCATTATAGGAACATTTAAGCATTGGTGGTCAAATAGAGGCCCAAAATGTATCAGTTTAAAACCCCTAATGATAATTGCTGCCATGTTATTACTGCGTAATCCACCCTTTCCAATCCCCTTAAGAGCTTCCAGGAAAAAGCGTTCCGTACACACATCTGGCAATGGCAATGTGAGGCCCGTTATAGCTCGTTTCATGGCAATCTCTCTGAGTCTCCTATTTTGCAATTAGCCCCTGTTTAGAGGTCGGCTCTGTTACACTCCCCGCTTAATTCATTATATATACTTTTGGAAGGGGAATTGCAGTTGAAAAGTGTACATAGGTGGACACAGCCATTGCAGAGGCTGTAAGAAATTATAAAATTAATTGGCGCTTTGGACATTATGTAGCTGCTAACCAGCGGGGAGGAAGTGCTTTGCGCAGTAAACTCTACACGCGAATAATATTATATTTTTTCGCCGAAATATGAGCGAAAAGTTTTTCTGCTTTTCCCTTTCTTCCGGCGGTGTTTTTCATGCTTTTTGGGTGTAAAAATAATAACAAAACAACTTTTTGCATACAAAGGGGCGAAAGAGCGGAAAATAATTGAGATAGAGGAGGAAAGAATTTTTAATAACTGTTTGCACTTGCTAAAGTTTCTAGGATTAAAAAAAGATCTCATGCTGCCGGCGTATTTTTATAATTTATTAAATTAAAATTGCTCAAAAGTAAGACAAGTTTCCTTCATGCTTAGCTATCTGTGTAATTATTATATATGAGATACCTAGTCATTATTATACTCACGCCAAGATGGTTTAGTTCTCGCCTGCTTGCTTCATCTTAACTTTCCATTGTAACAACCATTTCTCCTGAAGCTTTACTAAATATGGCAGAGTAATGATATACACGACTCGCCTGAAGTAAATTATACATTCTCGGCTGAAACTTTTTCTGCGGGACTAATTTCTTCCAGCCCGGGAGCAAAAAACTTTCCCAGTCCGGCCTTCTCCTAGCTACCGGAGGTAACAGTGTTATGCAAACGAAGCGCTCCTAACGCGAGATGAATATTGATGATATTAGCATCATATCCTAAGACCCTGTTTATGACCTTGACCTTGTGCAGTCTACATGGCCAAGATTCTTGGAAACCTTTAAAACTTCAAGATGTGTGTAGTATATAAAAGTTTGGACTCAAACATGATTTCTTTTTTTCAAACGGCGAAAGAAGTTTTACTTTGATTCATTTTTCGTCCAGCACAAATCCACTTTCCTTTCAGCTTTATATTAAAAAGACCGGAAATACTGGCAACATGTTTTCCTGGCTTGTTTATAACAAACTCCATATATCCCCTTTTCTTTTTAATTAAGCCTTCCTTTGTGCGTATGTTGCCCTGGGAAAAAAGTGAGCAAGAAAATAGTTGTTAATCCTTCTGAGAAAAGGTCAGAAGTTTTTTTATCCCCGACGACCTGAGAGAATAAAAAAGAGGGCTTGACAGCTGGGGTTAAGCTAGTCAAGATGCTCTCTTTCCACTTCTTTTTCTGAGAGATTAAATGGATTCCCAAATGGGAGACACATAGCTAATTATAGTATATAAGGCTTAAAATAAGTCTGTTTAATATCTACAAATGCGGAACAAAAACATATTTGCACTGTTTGTGTTTCGTTTTGAAAAGTTTTTTTTGCGTTGGTTTTTATTGATCTGCGTATCTTGCTTTTCAAAGGTCGTATGGAGCAATAAAAGAGAGGAAATAGATATTGTAAAGCTAAAAAAGTACGGAATATCGTCTTTCAACCTATACGTATAGCCTTGGATGTAATAAAGGGGCTTTTCCTATATAAAATGGCAAAAAGCGCTTGCGTGTTCATGCGTGCAATTTTAGAAAATGGGGAAGGAACACAACAAACACCGCTTGGATATAACGCACGATATTAAATTTTGAGCATTATATAAAAGAGTCTCTGTTTCAAGAAAGCCCCGGATCAAACGGCGGCAGCCTTTTTTAAATTTCGCTATGACACAACTAGAAGATACACCCGAAGCCTTCCTTAAACATTCATGATGTACATAACACGTCCGCTGAGTAGAGAAAAGGCCTTTGAGCTGCTGCTTCCTTTGTCTTAAATAATAAATGGTACGGCTCAAAGCAAGGGTTCTGCCCAGGGCTGCCATTTATTAAAGAAATTAATACAAAATTATGGAGCTAAAATGAGCAGGTTTAGCTACAAAATGGGCCAATACGGCAACCCTGGTTTCGTCTCCGTCTTCTGGCACATCGCCAGGTCTCAATGCATCAGCGTTTAATGAAACAAGAATATTGATGTCGATATAATCCAGAGGGCTTTAATTGGACAATTCCCCTAGAAGAAGAATGGCGATATTAGCTTGGGAAATTAGAAACTATTTGACTCTGCTAAATTATGCAGAAAATTGGCTGAAAATAGCTTAAAAGAATGCGAGGGAACAATTGCAAATGTCTGTCATTAATGAATAATTGATTATTTCGGCTCTCATGCTGGTCGGCAAAAAATGGCCAAGGCCATTATTCTTAAAGAGATCGTTTTAGACTATGAGAAATATGTGCAGAACTTTCCCCTAGAAAACTGTAGACAACAAGATAAATGCTCTTGCCAAACTTAATTTAGGGAACTTAAACATATTTTTGCTATAAATTCCAGTAAAATTCACCTATATGAAAAGCTCATCTTGTCACATAAAACAAAAGCACCTTGGAATGCTGCATTTATCACTACTAAAAAGTCTCAAAAATGCACTGTCGAATATTAAACAGCATTCGTGCCTGGAATATTCACTGTTGAATGCAGCACCGTCCTGGGTGTTCCTTTTTATGCCTATTTCTGTGCTTTTCATTCAGTTGGCCTTGTTTTTCTTTACTTTTTTATATAGCACAGCTGTAAAAAGAAGCCTTCTTCTTATCGGGTTCCACTCATCTTGCACCCAACTCGTTAAGGCTCGCCGCAAAAGCAAAAGCTTTGGGTGTAGTAACCTGGTTTTTGTTTGTGCCTTACTAACGGGATAAAGCTGGCAGCAAACTCAGTTGTAGCCAATGTAATCAGGACCCAGGAGGAAGATACAATGAGCAGTTTTTGCGCAAGGAACAGGGATGCCAAAAAATAAGTATGGCTTGCTCTAGTGTCAATCCTACCTTTCCTTAAGCCAGTGATGGCAGGCATAACTGATTACAGGCCACAAAACCCCTGCAAAAATGGGCGTAGTCTCAGAAAATTGCTTTTTCCAACCCATTGAATAGAGGCATGTCAGGGGAAACCTTATAAATGAACGACCCTTTCGCATGTTAATGAGACCAAGAGACAGAAAGGCAATACTGCCATTCGGGGCATTTTTCGGGCTTTTCCATTATCGGATCTTTTCCATTTACCAACGAAAAATGTGCCTGGAGGGTTAAAAAGATCTTTAGATCTCCCTTTTGCATGCATAAAAAGTGCATCCATGTTTTAAAGACTGTCAAAGCATGTGCCAGCATGTTCTCAGCCTTTTATTTATATCACAAGGGACTTTTAGGGCAGCAGAGATTTCAGTCCTTATATTTACTACGGGCCTTTTGGAGAGAAAGAAAGAGTCGCTTTTCCATTTCAATCCTGTTACATTGAGAGAAACTTTTTCAATCTCTGAGTGTGTGGACTGATGCAGAAAGTGGGTTCAATCAGGGCTGCTATTTTGGCCATTGCAGGTATTGTATAATGATAGCCATATGAAGTAAAGCAAGATAATCTCTTTAAGAGAATGGCAACCCTGATCGAAAGGTGGCACAGGGGAGAATTATAAGAGAGGTCTCCACATTTTAGGCTTTTCTTTTTAGATTGGAAGAGATAAAGAAGGATGTTCGGGAAAAAGGTTGGTCTTGTTTTATCCGAAAAGTCAACTTGTTAACTAGGATTATAAAAGAAGTGGAACAAATCTTTTTAGCAAATATGTAACTCGGCCAAAAAGTGACATTTTAACTCCATGTTCTGTAGAAGTCCGATAAAAAGGTCTAGCCTTAAATTATTTTAATCATGACTTCCCATGAATGCCTTTATTTATTACATTGAATGCAATGAAATTCCTCTTGTTCGTCCCTTGAGGGCAAAATTCTTCCTCTTCCCTCCAAACAAGAGCCATTTTCAGCCTTTTGTATTTCAAATAAAAGAAGAAGCTGCTGCTGCTTTTGACTGCACAAGACAAAAGAACGTCCTGCAACCAAGCATCAAAATAATTACATTTGAAAAGTAATACTTCGTTAATTAACATGTCATTGTTGTGAAATATTGTTTTACTTTTGTCATTGTAATTATACGTAGAACAAAAACAAATGTAATTTGACACTCCCTGAGTACAACTCCCTGGCCGGCCTCTGAACCAATTCATCTCTTCTGCCAAGTCAAAGACAGAGAGCGGCCGAAACAGGATTAGGGTCGAGGACGAAGGAGACTCAGCAGAAGTCTCCCGAGCTGCACCCAGTCAGCGCTGTTGCATACAAAACAAAAAGTCTGGGAACGAAGAACTTGGAGAGAGAGCATTTTATGGCCTTTTTTTCTTGCACTAGTCTTTTGAGATGGCACACAAGGCAGACATTTTTAATCGGCGTGGGCTCAGTACACGATGATAAAAAGCAGAGATCCTCCTCCAGTCCATTGTTAAGTTAACCTCATTTAAAATCCACACTCGTTTTCTGCTCTATGCAAAGGGGGATTTAACTCTTGGGGGAGATTTTGGCCTGAGCATAAATCAGGATGGCACTGCTGAGGTTGACAAGGACTAATCCGATCTAAACAAAACTTTTTGTAACCTGATGCCACCTCTGACGTCAATAGCCAAATATAGAATTTAAAGTTTTTCTTCTTTTTCAGCAATTCCACTACGGCATGGTTGATGTTAGCGATGGCAAATGTCGGCCTCAGCCAGCCCGGCTGAAGGTGTGCCCAGAGTACCTGGTGCTGCAGCGGGAGGAGATCATATTTCCAGATGATGAGGATGGATATCCAGTGGACAACAAGGTAAGAACATGGCCTGGATAATTGGGATATGGTTAATAGTCAGCTAAATCCATCAGGCCTCTGTTTTGGGCATCCATGGGTTACATATCCATGAGAAATACGCGTATCTGTTAGCACATGAGGGCTTGTTTAAGGACTTTAAGAGCGGAAATTGGCTTTTATAAAGTAAAGAGACTCTTTCTTTGTCAAAGTAGGTCCTTTCTTTCTAAAACAATTTCTTCTATTAGAAAAAGTACTGCGCTAAAAGTTTTCAGTATAGGAATAGAAGTTTAAAATGGCATTGATCCATGCAATGCACTTAAATTTGAAGTTTTTGCTTCTTGTACATATATAAATTACGTAAGCCACATCCCCCATTTAAGTTGTACAAAAACAATCAATCAGATACCCCCTAATATCTGAAACAGATAAAAGTAATCCACTATTTCTTTAATCACCTGAAAAGGCCAAAACTGTCGTCATCTAGTTCCATTACTTCCGACCTTTTTCTTCTATCTAATCATCTGTCTAAAGAAAGTAAACTTTCCCCTCCTTATTGCTTTCAATAGCCTTTCTTCCTCTACCTTGATATAAAAGAGATACTACCTCGATCCTTCTACATTTTCCCAGCAGCACTCTGCTAATGAAGCAACTTCTTCTTCTCGCTACAGAAGCCAATACATCTTCAAAACAACGCATTGAAGAAGGCTTCTCATCACATTTTAAGAAACTTTTTATGCTGGTCAAAATCTCGATACAAACTCCAAAGGATATCTTTGATGTCCTGTCCTGTAAATTATTTTAGGACCCTTGACAGTCGTAGAAAGCGCACATACGGTCCAAGTCCAAATGACGCAAATTTGGAGAATAGATACAAAGTCTTAAGAGATTGCAAAAGGATTCTCCGACGTTCTTATTTCCCTGGCGGCCGAAGGGAAAAATAAACCGCCGCTCGCCGATTTCACATTCCCACGGGGTATCAAAGAGAGAGAGAAACACATTTGAATTCTGCTGGATACCTCTGAGGATATTGGTTGGCTTCCTAAAATGTAATCAACGCCTCAAGCAACAAGAGTGTTTAGCATTCAGTGTCGTTTTAGGAAATCTTCTTTATTATACCACCACGATTCCCATGAAAATTGTAGCCTTGGCGTTTAAAGCCTCTGAAAAGAGGAAGAAGAGGACAATTGAATAGCTTTAAGGAGGAGAAAGTTCTCATTGTGTCTGGCGCACAATGAGACTTCTTGCTTTCATTTCCTAAAGCCTTTGACAAAGTGAAAGATCGCCCAGCAGTTGGAGGTCCCAGACGACAGCTAAGGTCGCATATTGTGGCAGCAACATCCTGTCAAGGCCTCGGAGATGCAATTGGCCCCTGAGGCGTCTCGTCGTCGTTCGATGTGGCATTAACATTGTTAATGATCACAACCCAACATTTCGTGGCCCGAAGCAATAACACTTTTAGTCGTTGGGAGAGTATTGGCAGCCAGCATTGCACCAAGTCTACACAGCAGCATGGCCATATTCTCTTGTTTCAACTGCAATGGCTGAGTGTGGCAGCCAAGACTTAAAAAAGGGCCCATTGCCCGTGTTTTTACTTCTTCTGTGGTGGGTGTGTAGTGAGAGGCTGTCCATGCTTCCGCTCGGTTAGGAGAAGCAATATAACCCTCCTCCGGCTGCAGTAGACAAAATTACGACTGAAACAAAAATAACGGAGCAAATTGAGCGTTTTGTTTTAGAGCTCTCGTGCGAGTTTCTCAAGGAGGCCGCCGGCCCTCTGCTCTGCTTGTTTCTCTTTAACGCCAGCTCATAGCTGCCAAGTTTTGTGTTTATATTCAGTGGAAAGAGCCTTCTTTTCCCCTCTTTTTGCTGATTCTAGCATAATTTTTTTCGAGCAAAGCTGGCCTTGAGTGGAAGTAAATAAGCCGAGTGTAAACTACTCCAGAAACCCAGTATAGAAATCCTTTGAAGCTGGCTCTACTCATGTGTGTGGTTTCAGACAGGTTTCTACTTGAAGGGAAATGCTCTTCCTTTATTCCTTCCTATTGTATTTTTGGCTAAAACAACATACATCAATAAGCAATCGTCTAGTCTTACTAAGAGGATTGTATTGTACAGTGTACGTTTACCAAATATATGCTTAGGGTTCTAAAAAGCTCTCAATATGGTCTAGCCAAATATTTACTCAGTAATGACTGGACTGACATCCGCAGCCCGTTGTTCCAGTTATAAGCTGGGTAAATCTGGACCTGTGAGTCATATATCAGTTTATATGATTATGTATTCTGTTATAACCCTTGATAATGAAGCTATAATCATGCCATTATATCATAAGATATCTCTAGGTCATTCATTTAATGCTACGACCTCCATATTTCTACCGTGATATGACCATAAGTCCTTATGATCCCATTTTTATGAAACCCTCTCTGGCTGGGTGTGCAATAATTCACTCCGCCAAGTATAATGACCCTATCCCATGCAGGACCATATCAAATGGGACACTAGGCCATTAGGCATTAGACTTACAAAAATGTTTTACAAACTGGCAACCCTGAACGTCCTAAGCAAGCACGAATGTGCTAAAAATATCTCTATCGTGTCAATCCGTCATTCTTTTTGCCGTAATAGTACCCGAAGCTAATCAATCTAATGGAATTTTCCCGGCTCTACACTGCAGAAAACCGTCAATTTCACCTGTGCTCTCATTTTCCAGCTCCGAATCGTGAAACTGAAGCGTGGCCCCGATGGCAACCTGGGCATCAGCATCAAAGGCGGCCGCGACAACAACCTGCCCATCCTCGTGTCGAGGGTGTGCAGACAGGAGGAGGATGATCACGTCTATATTGGGGATGCCATAGTCAGAGGTGGGTACAAGTTTTGGCCTTTGGCGATAATGTGCTCCCATTAGCTGTATTTGTTCCCAAGATGCTTCTTTCAAAAATCGAGGCCACACAACGATGATGATGTTGGTAGAATTTTGCTCCTAGGGGAAAATGGACAAAGTCTTGCAGCAGGAAAATGGAGAAGAAGGTTCATCATGCTACTGCTACCAAGGGATAAAAAGTTTGAAGAACACCGAGCTGCTGAACTTTTATATTCTTCAATGTCCCATTTTTATCCATTCTTCTTCCAGAACACTTTTGAAATTCTAGAAGAAAGACCGATCTAGTGACATTGCAGTACATTTAGGAATGTTATCATATATTTGAAATAAGCAATGACGGGTCTTTCATCACGAATAATGGGTCGATATACTTTGGACGAATTCTTTAGGCCGAAGTCCATATTTCCACAGTCCGAATGTTTTTATCCTTAGACCGAATATTTTTATACAAAGGCCGAATCCAGGTTAGAATAAAGGGCCGAATATTTAAGTGTCTACAGTAACCTAAAAAGGCACATAATATTGTTATTTCAGCTTTTGCCAATCTTCTTTGGCCTGGAACTCATTGTTGTGGCCCTTTTTGCCGGCGCAGGAGCTCCTCCAGACCAAGTGTGATTTTCTTTTAAGTCCCCTTTTATCCCATTAGTTCGGCAACCTAACAGTGCAGTGTCAACTAAACAATTTTTTTGTCTCCATGCCCTAACCCTGGGGGAGCCTATCCCTGCGGGGCTCCTAACCGAGTCCGGGCCCCTGGGGCATTCGTTAGCCCAGCAGGGCCCCTAAATTAGTACACAAAAACTATTCCCTAGCCGGATCCCTAACTGTAATTGTGTTTCAATTCACTCGTATGTTAGTGCCCTTTTTCCTCTTCTAGTTCTTCTTCTAGAGCCTCTTCTATCTCTGCCTGGCTTGGCCTGTTCAATAGCCCTATTAGAAGAGGCACTTAGAAAAGGTGCTAGAGGAGGCAGAATCCCACTGAAATTATTACATAAGATCACGGCCTCATAAGATCCATTTTTTAATTTGGCCAAAGGAGGAAACCTGCCTTTGGCCAGTTGATAAACGTCGGACAGAAGAAAAAACAACTTCAGTCAAATGATAAACCATACCGAAAATTCGAAAATTCAAAGTATATTCCCCCCTCCTTGTTCATGTATGGATCTGGGAGAACCTTTGCAAGTTGCCACGCTTATAGGATTCTTCACTTCGGCCTAAAGAATAAAAAAATGACTTCGGTCTTAGGAAAAACGACTTCGGGCTTAGGAAAAACAACTTCGGTCTAAAGATAAACGATGCCGAACATTCGGTCAAATTATATTCCCCCAATATTTCTGGGATTTCCAAGAGTCGAAGTGATTGGAAAGAACTTATCTAGCGCTTTAGCTCTTAGATTATAATTATTAACTGTAAAACATAATCTAAATGTAAAATTGAGAATAGTCTGTTGATATATTATAACATATATGGACACGTCAATAATCGAATTAAACGGATACCGTTATCTTATTAATACTGTATGTACTGTATATTTTAATGGCAAAGATTACATGCAAAGCGAGAAAAGTACATTTCACTGCTTCTACTTCAATCTCAAAACATCTGTACAGATGAAGCTAAGCCAGTTTTATCACTAACCGGTTTTCCGCGCCATTTTTGGGCGACCAGAGTGAGTAACACTCTCAATGCAGCATGATTCTAGGCTAGAAGCTAACTCATATGTTTAACATAAGGGTTCAAAGCTATATGTCTATGCGGGTAGAATTTATCAACAATATGTAATTAAATAAAATAAATTATATCATGTAATATGCATGTGCAGTACAGCAATGCATTAATACCTCTGCTGTGTGTTTATACTCGTAGCTTGCTTGATTTCTGAGTTCTGACCCTTCCATAACTTCTCTTATTCTTAGTATTAAATTATTTCATCATGAGACATGTACGGCATATCATATAACAGTTTATACTCTGATTGAGAACTCGATTTTTCCTTAACTCCATTTCACTGTCAGCAGAGTTTCGAAA